>VDFB02057913.1:0-38999 GCA_007258455.2 Sequoia sempervirens
ACACATGTTGATTCACCATCCTTGCAGTTTCTCTCCAGATCTCGTCAAGTGATCCCGAAGGTGATGTCCTTTGATCTTGGTTCTTCCAAATAAAAAGTTCATGCAGGAGACCAGGAAGAAGTATGAAGACTCCGCGCCCAAGCAAAGAAAAATGAAGAAGCTTCCACGTTCTCCGGTGTTAGACATTTCCGGTGCATCCCATTATGCATCTTGTAAATATTTCTCGACATTTTCGAATGTCATTTTGTAAATTAGAATTACACTCAAGTCCAAAGATGTAATATTTTCAAAAATTACACTTTGACTTTGTCAAAGTTAGGTGAGATTTCCTAAAATCGCTCACCTAACTCTCCCGATTTTCTCAATCTCTTTCCTTCTTTTTTGCTCATCCCTCTTTCTATATAATGTGAGGATTTTCATTTATAATATTATCTTTTAGCCTTTTGCAACGAAGTGCTGCCCTTTTGTAAGCAAACTTGTGAAACTTTGCGTTCATACTTTTGTGAATGAGATTCAATCAATAAAGAAAAGGATTGCAAGCCGACTTTGCGTTGGATTCAATACTTTTGTAAGTTGATTTGATTTGGTAGTGATTAGTTCGAGGAATCTGAAAGACTCTAAGTGGTTGATGTAAACTTTGTGTTACATCTATTATTTAGATTGCATTGTTATTTTGTTTATCATTGGTTGAGTGATCTATAAGACTTTGCGCTTATAATCATTTATACTCTTGCATGTTCTTGTTGGATAATCTATAAGACTTTGTGCTTATAATTATTCATTCTCTTGGATACTTTGTCGAAGGATCTACAAGACTTTGTGCTTGTAATCGTTCGTGCTATTGACACTCTTGTTGGATGATCTACAAGACTTTGTGCTTGTAATCGTTCATGCTATTTGAAGAATTGTTGCGTCTAAGAAGACTTTGTGCTTCTAACGTAGCAAACGGTACGTTTATGCAGATCCAACATTGATAAAGCTACGGAACGACTTTGTGCCTTCGTGAGCTTTCCCTTTTTATTTTCTTTTGTTTGTTGTTAATTACTTCTGGTATCTCTACGCTTCGCTTTGACGAGATAGAGATATTGGCATTACTGCTGGTTGTTAGTTTTAAGTTATCAAGAATTCGGAACTTCCAACACGTGAAACATTGTAAACATCTTCTCTGAAAAAAGAGAGAAGGATGAATGTAACACACCCCCCCCACTCCGTGAATTTCGTGTACATTGTGTAATTACTTTTGTGATTTACTATTGTTTCTCTTAGCAGTAAGAAGGGCGCCTCCCCTTTCCGAGAGGAGAGATTCATATCTCACATAGCTGTGGCTGAAGTCCAAGTTGTGTAATCTGTCGAGAGTTGATTACATAATTTTCACCCAACAATCATCTACAATTGGTGCCACCCAAACAAGTTTTCCTATGTCCTCCAAAAAAGGTCAAGGCAATGGGCTGCACAATGGTGCCACCCAAACAAGTTTGCCTATGTCCTCCAAAAAAAGGTCAAGGCAATGGGCCGCACAAGGTGACCAAAAGAGTGATGGATGTCTAATCTCAAGCATTCTCCTAGCTGCCACATATGCTGCTACATTATCCACGATGATTTGCACCACATTAGAAATACCCACCTCCATCACAACTTCTTCCAAAAATGTACACAATGTATCTGCAGTTTTTATCTTGTTGGAAGCATCCACCAATTTCCAAAACACAACTTCACCTTTGGAAGCAACCAAAAAATTAAGGATGGCGCGGTTTCTCCTATCCGTCCACCCATCAGAAAGAATGGTGTAGGTTGCAACCATATTTCTTCCATGCATTTTTTTGTTCTTCCACCACATGCATGTCCCTTTTGGTTGTATTTGTGAGCAACTTGCAAGTACAAAGTAAAATAATTGAATACATTAATTGTAAGTTTTAAACAAAAAATAGCTTGAATTCAACAAAAATTAATTTAGATTAAATAACATAAGCTTAGCATAAAATTTAAGTTGACTTACCTACCACTCAAATCTTTGCAAGAAGGTGGCTTGTAGTCTTTTCCCGCAACTGTCAATGTGGTGACCATATTGTGCCAATAGGGACTACTCACCAAATTGAATGGTATGTTATTGAAACTCCTTGTTCCACCCTGTAGCCTCCAATGAAATTTGTGCTCCTGGTGTGTTTCGTGGCACAAAAAAACTTTGTGGGTTGCGTGAAGATGAAGGTTGTGGTGGCATTGGCACTCTACTCAAAGTAGAGGAAATGAGGGACCTAGAGGATGGTGCGGATGTGGCTGTGCCATGAGTGAATCCGTGGACCACAAAGAGAGCTCACAATGCCAATATCCACCT
Organism: Sequoia sempervirens; assembly: GCA_007258455.2. Lineage (NCBI taxonomy): Eukaryota > Viridiplantae > Streptophyta > Pinopsida > Cupressales > Cupressaceae > Sequoia > Sequoia sempervirens. Next base: position 2,333 of record VDFB02057913.1, read on the forward strand.
CCTCATTTGACTCTATCTCCACTTTCTCGGCCTCGGGCTCCTAACCATGTCCACTAGCTATGGTTGCTGCTATGGTTCTTTTTGCCCTCTCCCTTTGCATTTTTCTTTCATTGGCAACTGAAAGTAGGGAAATCATCTCTCTTCCAATCTCTTCTTTTCCCTTCTCACAAGGCTTGGAATCACACTGAGGAATTCCTATAAGATGGTATTTGAGGTGATTTATGTCTCCATGATATGTATTCTTACACTCACTGCAAACAACTCTTCCAAGTACCGACCCTCTCATAGCATACTTCCATGTAGGGTCTCTAGCCCCTAGAGGACGAGTGCATAAAACCCATGATGGTGTGGGCATTGATGAGGCTAAACTAGAGCTAGAAGCCATTATAGTGTGTATTCAATCTACACATACAAAAAAATGTACAACATATTAGTTTTTTAATACAAAAACATCTAAAAAACAACCTAAATCATTAAAAAATCACTCTAAATTTGATTTAAATTGATACAAATGTGTTTAAGTGAATTATAAATTAATATTATTAATTAATCTAAAGATTGTACACAAAAAATGATCCTAGGTCTAAAAATTTCAAAAAATAGTTAAAAAATGAAAAAAATCAGAAAAAATCAACAAAAGATTGTGATGAATCTTGTTTTTTGGATTCTAAATGCAAAAAAATTGCTTCTTTGTGCTCTATCATGTATTTTTTTCAATCTGGAATGGGTATTTTGCAAGAAGAATGAAATAAAATGATTAATAAAAAACAAAAAACAAAAACAAAAACCCTACCTGTGAATCAAATTTTCCTTGAAAATCTGCACAGAATGGCATTTGAATCCACTCTCCTCAATGAAAGATCGTTGGAAATGATGTCTCCTTGCTTGGGGGGTAGGGGGGTTAGCTCTTCACAAAAAGTTTAAGTGTTTTTTAAATGAATTAAAACTCAAAAAGACGTTTCAGCCTTTAATTCTTGCGCAACCAAGTCGTTTGCACAGACTCGCGAGTTTTTGGGGAGTACTCACCGAGTTTTTTAAAAAACTCAAAAAAACTCGTCCAGTTTGACTCGGCAAGTTAACTCTGTGAAAAATAATTTTTGAAAAAAACTCGCACTCGCAAATTTTAAAAAACTCAACGTGTTTTCTATGAGTCTTCCATCTATGGTCTAATGTCATATTTCTGCTATTAAATAAATAGCTTTAATTATTTAATTAATTCATTGCTTTCTTTTATTTCTTCCCTTGATTAATTAAATAAATTTTATGTATTTAATTATTTATCATTTTTACTATAATTAAATAATTATTTTAATTATTCATTATCCTTTTCTTCCATAAATTAAATAAATTTTATTTATTTAACGACTTACTAATTTTTCCTTTCTCCCACTTTTGAATTAAATTATTATTTAATGAAAAAGTCAACCTATCACATGTCTTCTATAATTAAATAATATTTTCATTATTAAATTATTTACTTTCCCTCCTTAATTAAATATCTCCAACAACTTCTTTTTATGTGCCAACCTCTTTATCCATGTCATTCTTATCTCTTCACATCTCAATTAATTTCCACCCTTGATTGAATTATTTTATAACTCAATCTCAGTAATTCATCCTTATCTTTGCCCTAATTTAGCCCTAACCCTATTTCATAGTACAACTTTCATTCTTGGCCATTGATTGTCATATCTTATTGACTTTTAATCTCATACCTTCATTTCAATTTAACATTCTATAAAAGACACCTATTATTGTCATTTCAACATCTTATGCTACCCAGTTCATGCTTAAGTACATGCTATCAAAGGAGACTACTACAATCTCCAATATTTTGCTATCATTGTCATTAGGTTATCATTGCATACTCAAATATGAGGGAAATCAATCACATCAAGCAAAATGGAGGACAATGGAGGTGAATCAACCATGGCATAGGTAATATTGCTTTATGTTTATGTTTCTATGTTAGATTCTACTTCATTGGTGGTTTAGGAATTTATGCTTTTAGTTTTTATGCTTTATTACCTTAACCTTAATTTTACCCTATTCTACATTGGTAAACTTGACATGAACTAACTTGATTTGGAAGAATTTTTTAGAAATTTTGAAGTTTCAGGTCTAAAACACAATCACAAGCCCAAACGATGCATTTGCCAAAAGCCAAAGAACCACAATCACTTCCCCGAATGCCGCATCTATTTAAATATAGGGAAAATCTTCTCATTAAGTATATTTTTGGGTTTTTCTATTGTTTTTCAATTCTCTGGTTTTATTCTAATCTCTAGACATCATAATTGCATCATATCAATTTCAGTTTTTGTCAAATTTTATTAGATTTAGGTGTTTTTGCAGCTTTAGGTTTTTGCAATGCAATTGTTGAGGGCTTCACCATAATCGCTTTCACTGTAGTCGAAATACCAAGCACCATAGTCACCATTTTCTGCATCGCATCTATTTTGTGAGCCGCAACTATTATTTCCAGCACCGCATTTCCTTGTTCATTTGAAATAGGGTTTTATTAGGTATTTTTAGTTTGTCTTTTGCATTCGGTAGATTAGAGGTTTTTGGTTTACTGTTCTTTAGTTTACATCGTGTGGCATAGGTTCGAGGAGGCATTTTGTATTTGGAGTTGCTAACCCATTTCTTGCATGATTTGTTTATCTTTGGTTAAGATAAGAGCTTTGATTTTGGTTCCTTCACACTCATTGGGCTTAAAATTAACCACAATCTACATTTACACTCATTTGGCTTAAAATTAATTTGCATTTCTCACTCATGGGTTTAAAATGAAGAACAATCTTGCATCTTTCACTCATTGGTCTTAAAAAGTAAAATAACTTGCATTTTTACACTTATTTGGGTTAAAAAGAACTTGCATAATTTTCACACACATTTGGTCTTAAAAAGAACAAACAATTTGCATCAAGTGTCTTTACAACTTTCACATTTTGATTTGGGGCTTAAAAAAACCCATTGTCTTTATTGTCTTGTGGTTTTGTACTTGTTTTGAGGTGTGTATGTTCTTCCCTCACACCTTGAGTGATCTTGGGAATCAAAAACACTTCTTGACATTTTCACTATCACACCACACATTTGGTTTTATTAAGGTTAATGAACTCTTGCTAGTGTGAGTCAAGCACATTGTGTATGCTCTCTCCTTACACCTTGAGGGATCTTGGAGATCAAAAACATTGTGCTTGTCTTGCTTTTGTTATAACCCATTAGAGTGGGCCTACCAATGTGGGATGCATCCGTACGAAGAACTCCTTGGTGACCTCAACTGATTTTCCCTCGGGCCAATATATAAAAGGATAAGGTGAAATCCAAGTCCAAACTACCTTGTTGCCTAGTTGTTCCACTTGTTGGGAGGTAAGTCCTTGAGTTGGGACTAAAAGACAAATAGTTAGAGGCTCACCCCTTATGATTGAGTTTTTTATTGGCATCACGCTCAGTGTAGGGGATGTGCATTGTACCTTGAAAGTTACTCACCATATGACTCCCTTGAGATGAGAGGGAAATCCCTGACATAACATAAGTTACTTGTTTTTACTTGTAACTTTTCGAGGAGAGGGTGATTTGGGTTATCCTTCCATTCTAGGAGGCCCCTATCCCTCCTCTCTCGCAAACAAAAAGTGTTAGGGGGTTCCTACCTTTATCAAAGAGATTCCAAGTTGTGGGCCCAAGGGTCGCACCTTTGGCCATTGACCATAGGATACGAAAGTGTTTTATATGTGTGAATTGTCTTCGATTTGTGCTAGACCCATGGTAATTGAGGTGACTAACCTTTGAACATACACATTATGATCACACATTTTGACATTCATACCAACCAAGACTAATGTTTTCAGACTATTTGTTGTATTTGCCATCAAATTTCATAGAAACTAGATTAAAAATCAGTCAAAATCACTCAAACTAGGACAAAAACAAGTTGTTCACTACATTTGACACTGTTAACCACAATTTATTTCTAGAACGTCGCATCTTCTAAATCCAAAACATCACAATTGCTTCTCAAAACGTCGCATCTAATAAAAACTAGAACACTGCAATCGCTGTTCAGAACACCGCATTTTCTAGTTGGATAATTTTTTAGGGAATTCTGGTACAGTCCTATTTCTAATCAATTCCTGATTGTATTCTTGCTATCATACCACAAACTTGCAATTATCAGATCTGTCATTCCATCTCATTCATTGGCTCACCTTTGCATTAGGTTTCATACATCATAGGTCAAAATTTTGGTCATCTATTAGGTTCATACACCTTTGCAGATGAGACTTTAGACCAAACCATAGTCACAAATTCATATTATCTTGACCTTTTCTTTCAAATCAATCTTGTCCTTTGTCCTTTAGGTTGATTCTTTAAACTCATAAGTCTAGTTTGAGGCCACCTTCTCACTTGTCATCATTTAAGTCCTTGTCCCTATTAAGGTCTTGGTAATCAGATTTTTCACTTTGGCTATCTTTAGTTTGGTTGATAATCTCCTCTTCGGTTCACCAAAAGTGCTTAGTTTTCATATTAGGTCATATTACCCACACCTTCATCACAACATTATATTGGAATTACTTTAGTCATAGACTTACCATAGATTTTGATCATTGTGACATTATCCTATCTACATTTTGACTATTGTCACTTTGCATCTTTAATCTTGGTACATCATCATTTGGCATCCCTTATATCTTGAAAAATACTAAAAACATGGTGTAGTTGCATATCCTAGCCTTAGTCTCACCTTTGTATTGTCATTCCTTAGACTTCATTTCCACTCATCCCACTTGCAAGTCTTTTTATGGTCCTAACAAGACTACAAAGGAAGAGAAAAGAAATGGACCTATTCCAAGACGACGATGACCTTTACAAATACACTAGCAAAATAAAATTTGGATCCTCTTCAAATGAAGCACCTAGACCACATACTCCTTTTGACAAATACAAGACTAGGGACATAATTGAGGATGAAATAGAGGCAGCCTCCCAAGACCCCTATGTGGCACAATTTGTGGATGAGATAGTGACACTCAAATATTCTTAGCCAAGCTTTTGCATAATGGTGCCAAAATACCTCATGACTTTGATGCTAACATGCTTCAAGCAGAACCAACACCAAAAAAACAAAGCCAACGACATGTCACATCTACTCCTAAACATTCTATCCCACAAATCAATGCTACTATTCCATTAGGAGGGTCAACACAAGATTCTACCACAATCCACATGACAGTATTTGGAACACAAGCAATGACACAATCCATGACACAACCCTTTGGCACTACTAATCCATTTGGATCATCATCTCATGCCATGGGTGCATCATCATCAAATCCTTTTGGTAAAAATAAGAGGACAAAGGTCGATATTTGTGGACCCAAGACACCAATAAACACTTCAAACACCAATATATCACAAGGTCCTAACACAAGCATTCCCCAAAAATCCAACACACAAGGGCCCTTCAACCAATATGGTAACCAAAACACACAAGCTCAAAATACTCCCAATCCTTTCCATACACAATTCAATACAAACACCTCACACATACCTCAAATCCCAACTTTCACCTCACACATTCCAACTCAAACTTTCACACCACATATCCAAACTCAAACCCCACACATTCAAACTAAAATCCCATCATACACTCATAACATCCCAAATCAAAACATACCATATACACCTAGAGTCAATACCAACTCATCCAAGAAACATATGGGATTGCAAAACACTAACATGGGCCCCTATCACAATGCAGTTGAAAATTTTGTGGACACATCACTCACAATATGATGTCTTAGCCAATCAAATGCTTTCCTTACAAAAACAAGTGGAAAACATGCAACTATCGACCAAAAAGACTTACTCAACCCAAGAGTTATGTCCATAGCCATTTGACAGAAGTTTATACATGCCTCCCTTTCCTCATAACTATGCCATGCCAAATTTACCCAAGTATAGAGGAAAAGGGAATCCCATTGAACATGTAAGAGAGTTCCACATGGATTTGATAGACATTTCATCTTAATAGACATATCTCATGAGACTATTCCCTAGGAGTCTCGCAAGACAAGCACTAGAATGGTTTGCTCATCTACCTTCTGGCATAATAACATGGAGCGAACTGGCCGACAAATTTATCACTCACTTTGCCTATAACATTGAAAATGACATCACCATAGCCACTTTATGTCACACAAAACAAGAAGAGGGTGAGTCATTCATAATGTTCTTCCAAAGGTGGAGGAGCTTAGCTAGTCGTTGTCTTGTCGAGGTTCTTGAAAAACAAAATATTGTCATGTTCGTAGAAAACTTGACCACATACCTAAGATTTCAACTGCAAGACCATTGTTGCACCACATTCGCTGACTTAGTGGAAAAAGGCACCATACTTGAGAAGGCCCTTATCGCAAAAGAACTTAAGACATACAACAAGACTCAAAATGCCCAAGGTACATCAAACGACAAAAGTAAATATTGGGCCAGCAATAAAAATATCACAAATGATGGAGTTGTCGATGCAAAGGCAATACATGTTATTCCTACAATCACACTTAAAGGACCTAATACAAAAAATCCACCACGTATCCCTGAACAAACAACAAATGCCCTTCAAAACACTCATGAACAAAGACCTCAAAGGAAATTCCCCACAAGATGCAAGTACACTCCCCTAGGGGAGCCAATTAAATCAGTCCTCAAACAACTATTGCGGTCAAAAGTCATACAACTTCATGAGGCAAAACCTTATGATCCAGGGAAATTTAAACCTTCATGGTGGGATGCCAATGCCTTTTGTGATTATCATCGCTCCAAGGGACACTCAACTTTGTCATGTAGACAACTTAAGAACATCATTCAAGAATTCATTGAAAGTGGTGTTATCGAGGTGGATAGTCAACAATTGACCTCTAAAAGTGATCATAAAATCTTCAAGAATCCATTGCAAGACCATGGAAAAGGAAAGGCCTCCAATTCAGGTTCAAAGACCAATAACCATGCCAACTATACCAATGCCTCTTTTGAATACACTACCATAAATCATATCCGAGCCACAGATGAATATGTCAATACCATCACCATCAAAATGCCACCAAAATGTGCAGTCAACACAAAATATGCCAAGGTGACCATACAAGGTGCGCCACTTAAACAACAACAAAAGTCTCAATATAATCCATTAGACCATTTGGGGAAAACACCTACTCAAATATCCATCCTTGAGTTACTTTGTATCTCTCCTAAGCACAAAGTTGTCCTTGACAAAGCTTTACAAGAAACCTCCGTCCCAACTGACCTTGATGTAAATCGCTTCCAAGAAATGGTGGGATACTTAGCCAATACCCATCATGTCACTTTTTTAGATCAAGACTATTCATCCCAAAAGACTAGTCACAATGATCCTTTGCACCTTCAAGTTTTCGTTCATAAACATAAAATCATACCAGTCTTGGTAGACGGTGGAGCGAGGTTAAATATTTGCAACCTTAAATTGGTTAGGGCATTGGGCTTCTCTAAAGCATGTGTAGACACAACAAAAAGAATTATCATAAAAGCTTATGATGATGAAGAGAGTTCCTCCAAGGGTGTCATAACAATACCAATCAAAGTTGGGCACACAACATTAGACACCACATTCCAAGTCTTGGACCTAGATCTCCCATATAATCTTCTCCTCGGTCGACCATGGATCCACGCCATGAAATTCGTTCCATCTACCTATCATTAATGCCTCAAGTTTCCCCACAATAGAACTAAGATTACAATAGTTGTTGATCCTGACCCCTTTCAGTATTGCAACAATCTGAGAAGGACTACTCAATTCCAAGTGCATGTCAACTAGGAAGCTTCATCCTCCACTTTGTCACATTACATTGATCCATCTTCCTTGACCAAATCATCTACTTCATTTATCGCACCATCAAACACCAAGGTTCAGGTCCACGACATGGGATGTGGAGAATATCGTATGGGCAATTCATCTGCCGCTAAGTATGATAATATTGCTAAGGATAGCCAGGATTTCAAGGATGATGTTAAGTCCGCTTCAAAAAATATGCAAAAAGATGGTAGTGCTTGAATTGAAACTTTCTAGGATCCTAATGATACATCTGTCGTTATCCTATCTGTTTCAGCCCAATGCTTTCATGTCCATAATAATCCCATGTTTGACCATGATATCTATGATAATCCACTTCTTGATCACAACCTTATGGAGGATATCCATGATCATCCTTCATCTTCTGAAACACCATCTGTCCATTTTGACCATCTTGGGTTAGGGTATACATCCAATATTGTTGCCTCTCCTAAGCCTTCTTGCCAATTTGTTAAGGATGTGCACACTTCCTTTGACGTTAACAATGTCGACAAGGCTAGTCTCGAAGAACCTATTGAGTGCATCACCCATCTCTTTTATCAACCAAACATTCTTGTCACCTCACCTATCCCATCCATCTTAGCCACTTTTGACTCACCCATCTCAATCACATCCACCCACCGTATAGACATGGATCAACAAGTCGAAAATAACAAGGATAAAGCTCAAGAATCAAAGGTGCAAGTGCCTTCTTTAAAAGGAGATATAGAATCAAAAGACCTAATGCAAAGAAAGAAAGATCAAGACAAGTCCTCTAGTCAAAGTCAAAATCTATTGGAGAAATCAAAGATAAAAATACAAGTCAAAAATGAAAGTAAGCAAAAGTAGATCTGTAGTTATGCCTCTCCATGAAAAATCATTGGCGGCATGTTTCGAAGAAGCATGACAAAATAAGATCTTGTTGGTCCAACGTCTTCCTCCTCATCACTTTCACTCCAACCATACACTCTATCAGATCCATTCATATTTGCACCTTCATCATTTCACTCCACCTCCATTGGCGATGTTTCTCGATGGACCTTTGATGACGACCCCTTCATGTACTCTAACTCATTGGTCGCCCAAACTCTTTTTTGGATGAAGTTTGATGGCCCATGTAGTGTGCAAATTAGGGATCATACTGTAGTCTCCTTTTTCCTCCACATCTATCGCCCTTCATATCTACCACTCATGACCCTCGTTCAAATCAATTTTTTTCATCAAGCATGGTAATCCAAGTTTGAACCTAATTGGTTGGGTCCCTATATCGTCACGACAATCTATGGATCGGGAGCATATCAACTTTCAACTCTTGAAGGGGAACCTTTGTCAAAACCGATCAATAGTTTGCACTTGCACAAATTCTACACTTAGCTTCATAGAGCCATGTCAAAAACCTAAAAAATATATATAATTTTTTTTTCTTTCATGAAAACTTGGCAAACAAGCATCATGTTGACACCAAAAAAACACAAAATAAAAAAATCAAGAAAATAGTAAAGAGAAATAATCCATCCAATAGTGAAAAACACTTCAGTGGCACTTTGGATAAGTACCATGGTGAAAACTTGGAAAAAAGGCACCAATTGTAGTCAATCTTTGCTCCATCATCTACCACCACTATCTAATTTCCACCATCCATTCCTCATAATTCATCTTCTCACCATTCATGTCATCCATATCCTAGAATGCTTGACATTACGTATCTTTTCGCCTTCCATATCCACTTGTAATAAACTTATCCTATTACACCCCTAATAAATTGGTCTTATACCAAACTGGGGGCAAGTACTTAACCTACGTCTTCCTTGGATCCTACACTTGTTATTGGAGGTCAAAAAATTTCAAAAAGATAAAAAAATCAAATATTCCCAAAAATCCAAAAATAATTCAAAAAACTTCAAAGAGAAAAAAAATCAAAACATGTCAAAATCCAAAAACATCCAAATAGTCTTAAAAAAAAAAACCTAAAAACAAAGTCAAAGTCAGTCATGTTAGTCTAAGTCCAGTTGAACTATGACACCTCTACATGTATAATGGAGGTAAGGCCATCATTTGATGAGCCCTCGAGACACTAGGTCAATCCTTTAGGGTTTGTCGAATCAAGTCAATCATGAGTCGGTCAACAACAAATAAAACAACTTCAAAGTCTTGACGAACTACGAGGTCTCTGTGCATTGTTATGTAGGCAAGGCCATCAGTTGATGAGTCCCTAAGGCCTTAGGTCGATCCTTTAGGGTTTGTCAACTTAGTCATAATAAATCAAACATGGCATTAGACATAAACAGTCATTTAAACCTTTGACAAGTCATAGATTAATAGAAAAAATTTCAACAAGTCGTCAAACCAAGTTAGTCAATTGCCTAATTAGTCAAACATCAAACTGACATCAAACAATCAAATCAGTCAAACTTTTATCTTATACAAGATGTGTCCTTCAAACCAGACAATTTCATAAATCAAATTCTGTCATTTTCCTTATACAGGTGGTTACATGATTGAAATTGGACTTGATGTCTTATACGACATGTTCTCTCTCCTGAAAACAAACATTGTCAAACAATCAACTTGTCAATCACCTAGTCAATCAAATACTGACAAACAATTGGCAAACAATTTGAATGGTTGTTGACTTTGTTGGTCTAATTTGTCTTATCTTTCAATTTTTCTTTTGGGTTATGTTACTAGCTACCTTGAGGATGTCCCATGAAGGATTTAGAGGAGCAATGATGTCTCATGACACATCTTTTCTTTTATTTTTGCTTGTGGATTGTTTTGACAAAAGGATTGGGGTAACTTTTCCCTTAGTATGCATCAGAACATGCTTTGTATGACGACTATTTTTTTTCACAAGTGGATGAATTTGCACACCTTGGTATATGTCATATCAAGGTGTTTATTGTCCATTTGTCATATTTTAACACTCAATGATGATTACATGCAAAGCCTTGCATAACAAAATATTCATCTTTAAGTTGTCTCTACTAACGCCATGCTAACATTCATGTCCTCCATGCTAACATTTCTTCTATTTTGCATCTTGATGATGTCCTACAACACACAAAAATATCCTGCATACATAATCATGTTAGTAGCATATAGACATCATCATAATAGGCATCATCATATAGTAAATCTATATTGCATTAGAAAATACCAAAATCATAGATCTCATATATATGCATTTCACATAGACATTCAACATTATAATCATCTCATATCATTTTCATTCATACATCATTAACATTGCATATATATTATCACATTTATTCAAACATAATCATTGCATATGCACATCCATAAGTGCTCATACATAGTCCATATCCCATAATCATAAATCCATTATCATTTATCACATTGCATATGCATTGCATTTGCGTCATATAAACATTACATAACATCGCATTCATAATTCATAATAAACATCACATTGCATATACAAAGGCACTACATATCATAACCATATTATGTCATATCATTTTTCATCCAAATCCATTAAGCATACATCATAAGGCATTGTAGACATGCAAAATTAGCATTATGCATTCATCAAGTAAACGAGGCTTCACATGAATCCGCTCATTTAATTAATCAAGTTCACCTTCATCCATTCATTAAATAAATCAAATTCATCAAATCCATTCACCAAGTAAATCGGGATTATTAAATAAATCAACTTGTCTTACATCATCCCTCTAATTAAATAAATCAAACATTTATTTAATTAAATCCACATGCATTTTCCATCCTTTTCTGACTTAAATAAATCAAATATTTAAATCAAATAAGTCAAACTCACCTAATCATCATCCTAGCTAATTAATCCTAATTAAAACTAACCTAACCACCCAACACATCCTCTAGATAATCCCACTTGCACAAATAAATCAATTTATTGATTTATTAAATCATCATTTTCACTCAACATGGCATCTTTGAGGAATAATCCCTCAAGTTTGAATTCAAAATCAAGTGGGCATGTACATCCAACAAAGCAATTAATAGGCTCTTACATGTCCCCCACTCAGCATTTACTCTCAAATTTGAATTTGAAATTTCCCCCTCTTGGGCACATTTCCCAAATCTTGCACATCCTCAAGCCTATCACAAGATGACAAGTGTCCTCATCTCATTGGTCCAATCTTTGTCCCACATTCATCCATTTAGCCATTCTCTCATCAAAATAATCTATAAATGAAGGCTTCATTCTTCAAGCATATCCTTCACAACTCCACAATCTCCACAATTTCATCCAAAAATCTCATGCAAGGTTACTCTCTTCAATTGAGAGCTAATCTTGCCCATTCATCATCTTGATCATCAACATATCATTTTCATATCATGGAGCTTAAGTAAGGATTGGAAAAGGGCTATTTTCCACAATAGCACCAATCCAATATGAGATGTTATTTATTTCATGATTTATTGTATGCTTTCATCTAGTTTATCTAATCCTTTTGTTGTTTTGATTGCATCATTAAAGCATGTTGACTCATTTCATATGGATGTTAAAATATTGCTTTGTTTGAACACTAACCATGCTTGTTGAATTGTTAGTTATTTAACCATTTGCAGATTTGATGTACACAAAATGATGCTAGAAAGAGGGCATTGAAATCTGCCTATCGAAGGGAATCTAAAGTTTTTTTTTTTTTTGTTTATGATCAATACATTAAACAGCAGGATAAAGTCTCTTTTTACACATGTATCTATTATTTGTATCTATCCACCTTTGTTTGATGCATATTGATAGAGTACAAAGTATTTTCTTTCTATTAAGGTATTGAAATCTGCATGTCGAAGGGAATCTGAAGTTTTTGTTCCTGATCAATACATTAAATAGTAGGATAAAGTCTCTTTTTACATGTATCTACTTCAAGTTTTATGCTTTAGTTCAAGATCGATTACCTCTTTTAGTCCACATTGTCCTCTTTTTTTTTTTTCTATTCCGCATGATTATTGTATCCTTCACTTGAATCTGCACAATTTTGAGACTGCCATTTCCTTAAACTGCGCATTTTTGCCATATTACCGTTCCCCTCACAAATCTTTGAAAGCACTTCACATCTTCCTCAACATTAAACGACCAATAGTTTTGGTTTTTCTGTCATTATGTCCAAGTCATTTATTCATTTCCATTGCATCAGGCCATTTTATTGTTCAGCATTATAATATCCAGCATGTATAGTGCCATTACTAACGTTGAATTGACAGGAAAAGTAGATCTCGAAGCATATCTCCATCATGTGCTATGATCAAATCAGGATCCTCTATAGTGAACGCCCTGTAAGAAGTACTTTAAGCTCTATACAATGAATCTACACCCCACTATCTTCATTTGCCAACCTGTAAGTTAAGAGGCGTCATTAATTCAAGGAGGCACAAGGCCAAACCGCGCCATCCTCTCACACGCCAACACCATCTCCTGCTTTCGGCTTACATTAATGTTTAAGCTACAAATGAGATAGTGGAGTACAATTTAGAATAATGGGACTCCATTGTTAGACGTTTCATTTATCCATGCATTTTCACCGTGCATCATCAGTTAAGATAAAACAAATCCCAATACATTTGATAATAGCATTTTGTTTTAAGCCTGCTTGATGAATCCATATGTCAGAGAATTAACTCTTTTTGCAGCGACTGGCTAGCTACATATGCCTAGAAGGGAAATGGTTACATTGATAAAAAAATTTCTATGCTTTACATTTTGGCAAAGTTCCCTATCATTTTGCATAGCTGCATTTTTTTTAACATAGGGCGGATGTTAGTCAAAGGCTGAGGAAGTTGTCTTTACACCTGCCAAATGCATTTGCTTGAAATGTTTTACCTACTGTCTCCCTCATACGCCGACTAAATGCATTTGTTTGAAAGTTTCTAGAGCCTTTTCTGCAAATCCAGTTGGCGCATATCCTACAATCAAAGGACATATCAAGTACCTCCTTACATTGTATAGAAGCGCATTTCTTTAAGCATTATGTTATAGATGTCATAGAAGCTAGCGTACATAAGTTACTTGTTATCTGCGCTTGAGTCTCTTAATATTTATCTCTCAAATGTTGCATACAAATGGAGATAGTAAAATTTTATAGATAGACTTCATTCAATGCTGTTATACAAGGCTTATATCCTCATTAACTATGTGAAGTTGAGAGCTGTTGGTTGTGTACTGAGTCATCTTTCTGTGCGTCTGTATGCAGGGATCTTGTTGTGGCCTGTATTATATCAATATTTCTTTCCTGCATTAAGTAGCCTCTGCCTTAGGCGTCATGTCAAATAATGTAGTGCCATGTTGAGGCATCATATCAGGCAATAACGTACCTTGTCTAGACGTATAGGGAGGAGACTAGCACGGGTCATAGATCATACCTACCAAGTGCATTAAATTTGACATTTTGCTAGACTTTTCATTTGTGCATTTCTTACATTCTTCTCTTGTTTACACTTGACAAGTTGCAAATGCTTTTAAAATTCAAAAGCTTTTCACAGATGCAGTTGATCATATGGCTTTAATGAATTATTTTAGTAATTGATTTGATGGGATACACTTTTATTTGTTCATAAATTCTCTCATACTATATCATCATACTTGTTGATTCCATAATAAATGTCACAATTTTAAATTATCACTTTTATTATGATAGTCAATATTTAAGAGTGGGAGGATACTTTTTGAAAGGTATCATTTATGGTTGATAAAATTCATGGTCTTGCAAAGTTTGTCATAATGATAGTTAACATTTAATCATAAGGAAAGGAATTGGTCTAGCAAGTGGCATATCTTTTCAATGAAATCAATATCAAAGCATGATTCACTTATTAATCATTCTTTTACTATCGTAATCATCCAAATCTTTGTCCTTCCATTTGGGATAATGTTATTATTTGAAATTGATGATCAAAATGAGTTTGATATCTTGATCCTCACATGAGTGTCTTTTATTTTATAGGTAAAAGAAGAAAATGAAGGAAAGAAAAAAAAAAGGTGAGAAGGACAAGCAAAGAAAATGGATTTTCGTTTCCAAGAAAAAATCTTTGGAGGAATCTTGGAGAATGGAGCATTAAATTCAGAGTTTATAAAGCATTTTTTAATGCTTAAGGGCTTCCATTTCATGCTTTAATTTTTTGTTTGAAACCAACTAGATCATTATTTTCTTTCAAAGTTGGATTAAAATCGAACACTAGAAACTGACTAGACATTGTTTCTTGGGCTAAAATTGAACAAACAAACTTCACATTTAGCTTGGTGCTCTAAAATGAATTCATCATTGCTTTGAGGCCTAAAACGAACATGTTTCTTTTATGCAAAATAATCTCATATAAAAAGATGTATGCGCTTCTCTCGCGCTTCACGGCGATCTTGAGAATCAAAAGTCTTTTTGGTGACATTAAGTTGCATAAAATATTTCCTCCACACTTTGATTTGGGTTTAAAATTGAACAAAGATCTTGTGCAAGTGTGAGTGGGGGCATTATCGCGTATATTCTCTCTCTTTGTTGCCATCAAAGATTGATCGAGTTACGGATTTTGTCTTTGCTTTCTTTTGTTTATCCTAGAGGGCCTGCCTTGGGGAAAAAGTACTCACCCAAGGGAACGACTCAACCGGTAACACTCTAAAGCCAAGAGTATTTCCAGCCGGGATATAAATGTGGGTACTGGAGTAAACGCCAATATCGCACAGTTGGCTCCGACGAGATGGATCCGAAAGGGGACTCTCGCCGTATGGGTCGATCTCCATGAACGGAAAGTCTGAAATAGAACCCTTGTTTTGTAGTGACTAATTGATCCATTGAGCAAGTTTATCAAAGTGGTGCATTGGAACTTAGATTCCAAGAAGTTACTTGCCATGTCTGATCTTGGTTGAAATATAGAGGTTAAGACTTCATTCTTAACATACTTTTATATTTATTCCTTGGTTGCATGTAAAATCATCTCTTCTACGAAGGGCATGAGGCAAGCCCACTAATAAAAACCTACCAATTGAGCTAGGATGATATATTGCTTGTGAATCAGTTTGAAAACACAGTGTTTTTATCGAAAACATTTGAAAACCAACATTCAACATGAGCATAAAATCTCAAACCCTTTAGGAGAAGCAAATATCCTTGAAAAAATTCACATGTTATTGCTTGCCCTTGGGATTCGTATCCTTAGAGGCTTCTAAACATTTGGGTTTCATCTCAATTCACTTCTACTAAAGTCAACTTTAAGTAACCTTTTCCTTGATTTCCTTGATTCCTGCATAATGCACTTTGTGGGATGAAAGGGAATTAGGACATTGGACATTCAGTTGAGAAACCTAATCAAGAGTTTGTTTGTGGTAAAAAAGAATCCATTAAGAAAATATTAAATCAATTGGACCCCACACATGTGCTTGGCATTTTTTGGTCGTATGGTTTTCATGTAAACATTGGTCTTTTGATTTTGAATTACTCTTAGAGAAAGGCATGTTCTTCATTATCTTGGTCTAGTAAACAAGTCTTTCTTAGGTTAATTTAGGATCAAATCAAACACTTCATCCATCCAAACATTTATCATCTTCATCCCACAAACAACTTTAGATCTTTGGAAACATCATTCTAGACTTGGGTAAATCACCGAAATAAAAAATCACCTTGTTTAGTTAGGTGTATGGGAATGCATCCTTTTTCATACCTCTAATTAAATCAGCAATCCTTTGAACAAGTTCATCCTAAGATCACATCCAACATCTTAGGGTTTACAAGTTCACTATCCAAATCAAACAATCAAAATCAACCCCTAAGTCTAGCATTGATCCAAAGTCCCTAAACGTTCAACACTCATATCATTTACACCTTTCATCCTTCATCTCGTCATTAGTCCTAAGAACCTTAGAGGTCACTTTTGCAAAAAGGTCAAAACGCAAGAGGAACATGGAATACAAACTTGATCCATACATCATGAGTAATCCAAATCAACTTAACTTTCAAAGCCTTACAACGCTGATTGATTATCAACACTCACACTTATACAATCCATACATGGGATCATTACCTTCTACAAATGTCAAAGGCACAACAAGCGTGAGTATGCCCAAATCAAAGATTGGAACACATTTCCCGATGGTAGATCTAAATCCAAACCTACAAGTCTGTCAACCGAACAATCAATGCATGAGCCTTCAAATGAACAACATCATCCCACTGAATCCCTACATGCCAAATGAGAATGTACCAAGTACAAGTTTTCCAAACATGAATCCGACAAACTTTGGGATGAATATGTTTGCAAATCATATGAATATTGTTCAAAATCCAAACAAGATGTTAACGACTCCAAGTCAAGGTAACACCATGCAAAATCAAAGTTACCTAAAAAAAGGCAATGTAATTCCAAACATAAAAAATGGTCAATTTCAACCTATCATGCCAAATCTGAACATCATCCCAAATTAGAACTGTTGATGGTGTTTTTTGCACAGCAAC
Source organism: Sequoia sempervirens (assembly GCA_007258455.2). Classification (NCBI taxonomy): domain Eukaryota; kingdom Viridiplantae; phylum Streptophyta; class Pinopsida; order Cupressales; family Cupressaceae; genus Sequoia; species Sequoia sempervirens. The sequence continues at coordinate 19,640 of VDFB02057913.1, forward strand.
AACTCAGACAGAATATAATATCCTATCTCTCTTGAAAGGTTATCTTCAATAATAAATCACTAAAATCACCCCAAGGTCTCTCGGGTGTTAGGTCATAACAATGCATAAAACAACTCAGATAAAATGTGAAATGCTGGTAATCACAATCGGACCTTACTACAAGCAAACTGTATCCTTTCAATTTATCAGATCTGACAATATGGTGATCTTGAATCCTAAATCTAACTGAATAATTAAAGAAACAGCAAAAGGTAGGGATGCAAGGAAGTAATAAAACTTAAACTACTGCAAGGACAAGCAATGTAAATGACATATATGTGGAATGGACCTATCTCAAATAACCAATTCCTGATCGACCCACAATGCAATCTTACAAGAACAGTGCAATCTTCTGAGGTATTTAAATTTTCAAATCATAGACTTGCATCTACAATCGAACTTGAGCACACTGAATATACGGTCCAGGTTGACTTTACCAGCCTACTACAATCAGATAGTTACTGGGAGTATAGACCAGAGATAGCTACAAACATTCCAAATATGAAATCACAAACATCATTTATCCAACCAAAAACTAATTTACCTCTGAGTACTAAACCCTAAATCTTCAAGCAATTTAAAAGATAGAACAAAGGAACCATGCAAGATGAAATAACACAAAGGATTTCACCAGGAAAACCACAATGTCTTCAATTGTATTAATCATCAAGTGTTGCAACAATTCAACCGTTCTGATACAGTATTTGCTTCAAGAAAAGACTAAGAAAATCTAACTATTGCTCTTGCTTATCTCTATTACTGCTTAGCTAATTAATGTCTAACCCTTACAATGAGGCAAGAATGCCTATTTATATCAAATTTCCCCCAAAACATGTCGGCCCAGCCAAACATTTTACAAAATAATAAAAACCGCCAAAACAAGTCGGCCAAGGAAATAAACTAAGACACACATTTAATGCCATCATCCAAGTCGGCCAAGGCACAGTCCCCAAGGAAGTCTGGTCCAATGCATGCCCTATGATAATAGGGAAGCACAAATCTCGAACTTGAGCATTAACTGCCACTCCCCTTGTCTTTCTTCTGCACTGACGTCCCTTGGACACTCGAGAATATTCTATCCAGCTCAGCAATAGGTGGTAATGGCAAAACCTTGAGCCGACATTTAATTGAATCTATCTCTTCCTTGGACCGCTCGACAACTTTAATCCAGTCTTCCTTACTGGCCATGTATCTATCCATCACCGCCAAGTATGTGGCTGTATCATCAAGTAAGTGGGTGGTGACAGCTCCATCAGAATCCGGGGCATAAATTTCATGCCACCACTCCTTCAATTGCTCATGGCTCAAATACTTGGGGGCTATCTTCTTCCTCCCTGTCATTACCTCAAAGAAGGCAATGCATCCGTCATAAACTGATGTCAGGTCACCATCAATTGACTTCCTTCGTTTTTGTATCTTCTTTAATGCCTTCTGTCACTTTGACCTCCTCCGCGGCTGTCACCTCGACCTCCTCCTCAGTTGTTGCTTTGTCAACCTCTTTCTCCGGACTCCACTCGCCTCGATCAGCCTCCCCAAGTCCCAATTCCTGAAGCACTCGTGATGGAGTCCTAGCAGGTATGTTTTCCTCCGGCCCAGGTGATCCGCAGCCTTTATCACTCTCCGAAGAATCCTCGTACTGTACCAGTGGAGAAGTGTGCCTTTCCTCTGTTTCTTCCTCAAGCTCGACCGCTTCACTGTATAGTGTTCCCTCCTTGAACTGCTCGGCTTCCCCGCTAATTCCCCGTTCCTCCAGATTTTTTGGTTCTGGTGCACTTGGCGGAGGAGAAACAGGCTTGTCCTGCTCATCAACTGGTTGTGTTGGAGGAGAGTCCTTCTGCTATGCCACATCCTTAGGAGAAGGAGTTCTTGATTTTCTAGTATATACCTTGGTTTTCTCCCCTCCGGAGCTCTCCACATCTACAATTGGAGGCTCATCCTCCGAAGCAGTCTGGTCCTTCCTCTTGGCTGTCCTTGTAGTTCTTGTCTTCTTGGGCGGTGGAGGAGCATCCCCCTCTTCAACCTTCCCCGTTTCTTCCTCATCCGAGGACTTGCTGATGGTCAGGGTCTTCCACCTGCGTTTTCCAATTGGTTTCCTCTTCATTGCAGGCTCAGCCCCCTTAGGACCTCTGACTTTAATCTTGAATGGTGAGGTCTTTGCTGATTTCCCTTTGGTGTCCTCTTCTCCGGACTCCTCAGAAGTTGACATGGGGTTGAGATTCCCCATCAAGTCAAAGGTGCAAGCCACTTTAGCATTCTCTAACTCCCAGACTTTATTCTTGACCCAAGAAAAGGTGAATCTCAACACAGGAGCCATCAGGTCCTCCAATTCTGTCACTTCGGGCTCACTCCAATCAATGTCCGCAACTGACCTGTCTTTTACGGGCTCGTAGACATGGTCCTGAACCAACTTTCCATCATCATCAAGCTGATCCGGAATCAACTTAACATTGTATTGTCTAATGGTTTCTACAGGTAGCCGGGAATACCTCTTCTTCCTTGCATCAAGGTCATCCTTGATATTGACCCAGTAGTCTTCTAAGTCCTCTTTATGCCTATATTCCCGGGTCGCCCTCTTTTGGGCCTCTCCTATGATATCAAAGTTTATTCTCTTCGAATGGAAAGAGAATCCATAAGCTGCCAACTCCTCACCTGCAGTGTGAGCCGATTGAATAGATGGGAACACTTCCCCTACACCAATCCCAAGAGGGAAGTCTCCTCCGAATCCTATCTTGTGCTTTTCTTTCTTCACAACTGCATCAAACTCGCAAATCTGGCGCACAACCTTCAACAGCACAATATGATCAGTGGGATACCGAGGCAACCTGTAAGGGGCAACTGGACATCCATCAATCCAGAGGTAGGTGAATGTAGGGAAATGGATAAACCATGCTCCGTAGTTCTTGATTAGTCCCCTAGCCCCATCGGATAATCTGATATGTTCTGCATTTTGAAGTGTCCGGGTAATGTGCATTGTGAATGCATCATTTGTCCTCCTGTAATCCTTATGTCCCAAATGCAGCTCCGGATAAACCTCATAGATTATGCTCTGCCCAATGGTTCCCCTCGGAGTCAAGCCTTTGTATGGGTAGGAAAAGGCCAGCACATACACAATGTAAGAAGACATATTAAACTTCTTTGCTTCCAGGATATTTCTCAGTTGTTTGTCAATCTCTACACTAATGAGTCCTGCCCAGTGATAGTTTGTCCCCTGGCTCATCTTGGTGATCACATGGACCATCCAATTCTCCAATACCCCTGCAGTTCTCAATCCAGCCACCCTGCTCAACAATGTGATGGCATCATACACGTCCGACCTGAATTTCACCCTGTGCAGCTGTTTGGGCAACTTGGAGTGGTGAGATTTTGGCTTCTCCAGCCATGAATTGATGATCTGCTGAGCCTTGTTGGCTCATTCTCGTAATAGGTCCTGGCAGTGTCAATGTTCAAAGCACAGACCGAAGGAAGATCAGGCATGCTGAAAGTTCGTGCAATGGAAGCCGGACTGAAGTTTTCCAAGACTCGTCCCTCGGTACTGACCACCATCTGGGTATCAAACGCATACTGTCTTGCACATTCCAAAATTAACTCATAGCATTGAACCGCTGGAGGGAACCCTGCCACATGCACTAATCCAGAATTCATCATTCCTTGTCTCAAAGCTGACTGGTCCTTCTCAGCCGCTCTCTGCTTGAACTCCTCATAGCGCCAGGCACCAACATTTGTGTCAGATACCTCGGCCCACACGGAGGACACCCTGCTTTCCGGGAGCTGATTCTTCATATCCAGTCTCAACCTCTCTGTCTCAGAAATCGAAGATGCTCCGGCACCGCCTTTGGACTTCCCAGTAGTAGCCTTGCTTGATTCGGCCTACACATCCAAAAATAGTCATTAGAATCCAATTATTATTCATATTCCAATTCAAAAGGTTAGCACAAATCATGTAAATCCATCAAAATCCATCGCTAACTATTAATCCATCGAGACCCGGAGAAATCAGACAGTCCGGGAAAATCACGCAATCCGGGAAAATACCGTCGGGGCGGAATTTCAGAGAAATCCAACCCAGACAGATTCTTGCTGCCAAAGCATCATTAATCATATAGATCATTAGTGTAAATGGAAAAATCAAAGGATAATCATTAAATTCACTCATTAGCAACAAGAAATAATCATTAGACAATCATTCCACCAATCCTATCATCAAAATATCGCAAAGCACACAACCAGACAGGAAATCTGGAAAAATCCGGATGGAATGGATTTTCACGGACAACTCAAAATGCACCGGAAATAACCCCAACCCGCGGAATAAACCCAAACTGGGAAAATCCGGGAGCGAGGAAATTCCGCGACGACCTCGGAAACCCGAAAAACGATGGATGCGAACCAAAACTCGAATGATCACAGGATCTTCCCGACCCGAGCTCGAATGATCCCAAAACTGACGATAAGCAGCAAGACCCATGGCGCAAAGGATTTAAACCCCTCAAAAGCACGCAAAGGATGAATCTCCACATCAAAATAAAGATGCCCTAATCCGAATGGCCAAACCACCCGCCATTAAAACCAGAACAAGCTTTAAGGTTTAAAGATTATAGCTAAGTATTTACCTAAAGCCGCAATATGGTACGGGGCAAGGGCCGCTCAAGCACAATAAAATCTTCGTTCTGGGCCGAACACCAAAGGAAACCCTAGTTTGTCACACTGACAAATTTCGCGCCTGGAATAAGCAAGCAATTCAACCTAGAATCCCGCCTAAAGTATATCATCTCACAAACAAATGGAGTTCACAAGGCACGGAAAATGGGGGTTCCATAACAAAACAGATCAGACCACGACTCTATAAATACGAAATCAAAATCAAATGAAGGGCCGACCCAAATCCAACGATACCCAAGGCAAGAAACCCTCAATCACCACGCAAGCAAACGGAAGGGCAATGAATACATACCATGGATCAAAGCAAATAGAATTCGAGCTCAGAAAATCGACCACGCGGAAAACACGTCCAAGCAATAGAAATACTAGCACCAACACTCAAGCAATCCTCACGCAAACAACCCAGGATCAATTCTCAAAGCTTCAAATGAAAATTCTAAATCGCCAGAGCAGATCAAGTGAATAGGTGAACTCAGAATGATGCTCAAAATGCCCTAAATTCGACCTTATACCCGCCTGAGCAAAGGGTACCTCAACCATTAATGCGCGACAAGACATTTCTGACAAGTCCAGAAACCCGAGCCCCAAGCGGAATTTTGGAAAATCCCAAAATGCGCGGCAAGACGGATTCCGCGGAAATGCAGAAACCAGGGAAATCAGGAAGATCGGGATTTTGGCAGAATCCAGGAAAATCAGGAAGATCGGGATTTTGGCAGAATCCGGGAAAATCAGGAAGATCGGGATTTTGGCAGAATCCGGAAAAATCTGACAGGGCCGAAAAATCCCGAAGTCAGGCAGAAACCCGGAATCGGAGAATCCAGCCAGAAACGGACAAGGAACCAGAGCCCGAAAAAATCCGCCAGCGCTGGAAAATCCCGGATCTAGGTGAAAACCCGGACCTGGCCAAAAACCTAATTTCATTCAATTCCAACCTCAAGGGAGGGTCCAAGCGGGCAAGACCAACATGTCAAGACCCTAGAATGATAAATCCGATAGAATCAAAGGTCAAGACACCAAAAAAAAGGGTCCCCACTCCAAGTGGGGCGTGTGTGCAAAAGCTGCACAACAAATGGCGACTCTGCTGGAAAAATGCTCCTGAGCATTTCGATGGCAAACTGGAATCAAGAACCTAGAACTCAGGATTTCAACTCAGATACCCAGCCACCCCCTTAGGGTAAAATAAAGAAACTCCTAGTTAGTCAGACATTCCTATACCAGGGTCTAAGTGTGTGCACATGCATTTATTACCTACCCTCAGTTGCAAGAAGAACCAAACATGGTATGAACAGGCTACGTAAAGATTCTCACTCTAAAAGTAACTTGGATAGAGCCTCGCTATCAGTCAGGCATCCATAGCCCCGACGAGGTTATCGCTGTGGTCCTCCTGAACATAGCTCTACTGCCAGTCAGGCGTCTATAGCCCCGATAGAGATATTCAGATCCCCCTGATAAGTTGAATGCCAACCTCATGATTCTCAATACACTTTTTTTTTCTTTTTTGTCTTTTTTTTTTTATGTTTCATTCTTGTTCACTCATTTTATTCAACCTGTGAACAGTGAAGTTCACACTCAGGGCTGAGAACCGCAGTGGCACTAGAGCAGAAAAAAGATTTTTCACCTGTCCAGACCTTATAAGGACTTTTACAACTTCAGGTATATTAAGGATTAAAGGTATAAGACCCCAATATATTCTTGTTCAGACTAACTAGAAAACCTTTGTCTCAATCCAAGGACAAATGACATAGGTTAAAGAATTCATACCACAATATTCTGGAAAAATGATCAAAGCTTGTAAGGGAAATACCGGGAACATTAGACCAGCTTTGTCACTGCTACCATACAGATGCACCCACATTCCCCAAAAGGAAAATGACCAAAAGTAAGAGCAACGCAACACAAAACAAACAAACCAAAACAGACCTACTCTAACAAACAAGCAAAGCAAAAGGGAAACCTACTCTAACCAAAGCAAGCAAACCAAGCAACCTAAACTAACTATTTATAGGGAAAAGAGCTGAAAACAGCTCAGGACTGGAAATAATGTTTCAGATATTGCCCATTGACAGGTAGTGGTATGTCCTCTCCCGTGAGAGTCATTAGGCGGAAGGCATTATCTCCCAGTATTTCGGCAATCTAGTAAGGACCAAGCCACAATTTGTCAAATTTTCTATGACTCCCTTTCTGATCATGCGGCTTATCCCAATACAGAACAAGGTCAGAAATCCTAAAAGCCTTAACTTTTGCTCTCCTATCAAACCATCGCTTGACTATCCCCTGATGTTTGGCAAATTTTTCAAGCGCATTGTCTCGTTTTTCCTCAAGGTGCAATAATTCAGCCAACCTCGCTTCCCTCCTATCGTCCTCATCATAAAACTGGTTGATAAACTGTAGAGTTGGAATTTTGAGTTGGATAGAGAAAACCAGTTCCAGACCGTACACTAAATGATAAGGAGAGGTGCCAATAGAGGACTTAACTTTGGTACGATCTGCCCAAAGAGCAAACCGAAGCTAGGTGTGCCAGTCTTTTGGGTTCCTCTCTAACAATTTTTGGATGACAGTCAACAGGTTCTTATTAGAGGATTCAGCTAGACCATTCCCTTGGGGATAATAATTAGACGCAAACTTTACAACAATACCATGATCAAAGGCCTAGTTTGAGAATTTCAAAGCTGCAAAGGCAGGACCATTATCACATACCACAGCAACAGGACATCCAAACCGATTGAGAATGGCAGATTCAAGAAAATCAATTACTACCTCTGATGTACACTGCCTACAAGCAAAAGCTTCAGTCCATCTTGTAAAGTAATCAGTTATGGTGAAAATATACCTGTGTCCTATAGAGGATGGTGGATTGATGGGACCTATGAAGTCCATACCCCATTGAGCAAAAGGTTTTACCTCAGTGACCGGTTGGAGCGGAAGTGCTGCACACCTTTCTCTTGTTGCTGCAGTCTGACAAGTGTGACAGGTTCGTCCATGATGATGGACATCCTTAAACAATGTAGGCCAGTAGTATCTTGCCCTCAAAATCTGATTCGCGGTAGCAATCACCGAGCCATGACCAGTACCATATTTTTCATGAAATTCACTCATTACCCTTTCAGCTTCCTGTCTTCCAAGGCACCTCAAATAAATACCTTCGTGATTCTTCTTGTATAGGACAGCTCCTTTCAGCATGAAACTATCACTTTTCAATCTCAAGGCTCGCCTCTGAACTGCATTAAGATGACCAGGAGCTCGCTGATTCAGCAGATAATAGACTATATCATCATACCAGCCCTCTGGGGAAACTTCTTCAACATTATAATTATGGACAGACAATTCAGGGCCCATCTCTGCCATGGTTTGGGTGAGTCCTTGTCCTCTTACCAGCTTCATCGGCTGGATCTCAATGTCATACTCCTGAAGCATGGTCACCCATTTAGCTCTGCGCTCCCCTAACTCGTTTTGCATCAGTAGCAACTTAACTGCAGAATCAGGAACAATTGCAAGCACCTTATTTCGAAGGATATAATGCCTAAATTTCTTTACTGCTCGCACCAGGGCATATGCTTGCTTCTCCACACCTGGGTATTTCAACTTAGCATTCTTCAATGGTGCACTCATGAAAGCAATGGGATGCTCATTCCCCTCATCAGACTTTTGTGTCAGCATCCCAGCACATGAGTGGTCTGAAGCAAAGGAATAAATATAAAAAGGCTTACTGTAATCTGGACTCACCAACACTGGAGCATCGGCAATGGCTCTCTTAATCTCTGCGAAGGACTCCTTCGCTTCTGTAGTCCACTCGACCTTGGCATCTTGCTTCAACATAGCATTTAACGGCTTTACAATCTCAGCAAATCCAGTGATGAATTTCCTGACAAAGTTAATCTTACCGAAGAAGGATTTCATCTCCTTTTTGCTGGCAAGTGGCTGAATTTTCAGGATGGCTTCCACTCTCTCTGGGTCTATAGAAATTCCTTTCTCTGATATCACGTGCCCCAACAGCTTGCCTTCTGTAACTCCGAAGATACACTTTTTGGGATTCAACGAGATGCCAAATTCCCTGCACTTTTGGAACACCTTACGCAGATCTGAAATATGATCCCCTCTGTTTTTGGAGAAAACAGTCAGATCATCCATATAAATGATAATGCACTTCCCTATGATGTCTTTGAAGGCAATGTCCATAGCTCGCTGGAACGTGGCTCCCGCATTAATAAGCCCAAATGGCATCCTCCTGTAATCGAAGGTTCCCCACTTAGTTGTAAAAGCGGTCTTATGTCTGTCCTCATACTGGACCATCACTTGATTATACCCTGAATACCCATCCAGAAAGGACATCATCTGCGATCCATTGACCACTTGTAGCACTTCATCCAAAGAGGGAACTGGGTAGTTATCTTTTTCTGATGATCTGTTCAGATTTCTGAAGTCAACACAGAGCCTAATTTCACTGTTCTTCTTTCTTACCGGAACCAGATTGGCCACCCAAGTTGAATGCCTGACAGGAAATATGATCCTGGCAGACAGCAACTTCTAAACTTCCTTCTGTATAAGTGGTTCCAACAGTGCATTAATAGGTCTCTGCCTCTGTCTGAAAGGTTTGGCGCATGGCTTCAGAGGTATAGTATGAGTTATGATGGATGTATCATAAGTCTTCAAGTCTTCATAACCCCATGCCACTATATCTGGAAAATCGTATAGGGCTTTGATTATTCCCTATCTTTCTTCAGGAGTACAGACCTTACCAATGAAAATATTCTTTACATTATCTTCGGTACCCACATTGTGAGTGTCACACTGTCCACTAATAGATTCTTTCTTTGTCTCTTGTTCTTGATCTCTAATTTTGTCCATATCGAAAATTCTCTCTAACTGTACCATTCCCCTTGGAATAGTATTGGACTTCAAATTCAGCACACCCTCTAGATCCAACTCTGCTTCTTGAGGCTCTGTTTCATCAATGATCTGTGAAGCAAAGACATCTGTGTTTTTGATAAAGTCCAGGATATGTTTATCATCCTCAAACACCTGAAAATTAGTCACATTGTCAGGAACCGATGGTACAGGAGTTAATTCTACAGTGAACCTTTTTAATCCTGACAGAGATAGGGGCTGCAAAGTACTGGCTGCTTGTGCCAGGGAATCGGTAGTTTGATTCTTCTTCCTTGGGATCAGTTGGATATTAAAAGCGTCAAACCCATCAATGAGGTCCCACACTCTGTGCCTGTAGTTGGTCATTCTCCTATCGTGACACGCATACTGCTTTCTTACTTGTTTGACTACTAATTCTGAATCTCCAAAAACTTGCAGAACCCTGACCTTTTTCTTGAGTGCCATAAGGAGTCCATGAATTAATGCTTCATACTCAGCCACATTATTGGTGCAATGAAATTGGAGCCTATGAGCTGCAAAGAAATTTTTACCTTTCGGACTGATCAGCTCAAACCCTGCCCCAGCTCCGTGCTTGGATTTGGATCCATCGAATTTGAGAGTCCAGCATTCTATAGTGGTACTTTTCTTCATTCTGTCTTTTGGTTTATCAGTGTTAGAAGCTACCTCAGTCATTGCAGGTTTCTGGTTTTCGCACTCTCCTTGGACATTCTACTCATCTGCCTTAACCACCTGAACTGGATTCATGCATTTTTGTACTTGTTTTACTACTGTCTGACACAGACAACATTCCAACTCAGAATGAGAAGCATTGTGGACTCTACACCAATTTGGTAAGAGTAACTCCTTAAAGCTTGTCCTCTTTCCCAGGTGAATCTAGTTCTCCATACATTGCCCAATGAATTCCTGGAAATCGTCCAATAAGCTGATCTGTTTGTCTTCAGGTTCTTCCTCTTTTTCAACTAATTATGTCAGAACCTCAACATGGTTGGACCCTGTCCCAACATCAGCTGGCATCGTATGCAACATCAGCACCTCTTCTGCGTCTGATTCTTCATATTGAACTGAAAGTAGGTAATTTCTCATTCCGACCTCTGATACCAGAATTTCTGTTGAAGTCTTTTGGTATTCCGTTATCATATACTTCATTCTAGGCTCCCTCTCGATTCTGATCTGATTAGGTACCCCCTTCCATGGAAGCCACATGTGAGAGTGATCAGTGGACACATACCCATTCAGGGCCCTCGTAAAATCCCTTCCTAAAATTAAACCGTATGCATCAGGAATATCAGCCACCTGAATGTTGATGACCTGTTGGATCCTTGGATCAGAGGCTATCTGCATCTGGATCATGTTAAGTTCTCCTACCACACTCACTTCGGTTCTGTCCAACTGAGTGACCTTCTTCTGGGAATTAGCAGGTGTTATTCCCAGAGCTCTGCAAACTCCGAGAGGCATCACATTGGTGGAAGCACCAGAATCTAATAGACAATTGTGAAGGTTCTTACCGAAGATTCGGACTGAGATCAAAAATGGAGGGGTTTTTGTTTTACCTTGAAACAAAGTGGGCTGGGTATCTACCTGGGCCACTTGAGTTCTATCCTTTTATTTTCCCTTATCTCCAGGAGGTGGGTTGATCCGATTTTGGGTCTGATTTTGTGTTTATAGACTGAAAACTGGAAGTCTGGCCAACATATTCACTAGAAGGCTTATCCAATAACTTTGAATTTGCATCATAAGTACCTAAGACAACCTTCCTAATTGCAGGAAATCTTAATAACTCAAATGCAGAAAGGTTTACCTTTAGTTTCTTGAATTCCTCTGCAACGTATGAAGCCATCTGCTCCTCACTCATATCACTAGAGACTTCCTTAGGTGATTCCTCCACCTTATCCTTGCCAGCTTGAACAATCTTTTCCTTTTGTGGTTCAGCCTGAGCTTGTCTGTCTTTCGAAAGGTACTGCTTGGAGACATGTGGATAAGACGGATTGTTGCTAGCATTAGGATCCGGAGGGGTACTGAAGTTGCTGGGAGGAATGGAGGTGGTGAATGGTCCCCCGGGCTGTGGGCGTCTATGAGGCATATCCCTCAATCCCTGTCTCTGAAACATCTGTACTTCTTCAACATGAGCTTCCTCCTGATCGAGGGGGCCATTATCATTTATTTCTTCGTTGAATAGCTGAGCAACCTCATCTCCATTACAAATCTGGTCTGTTTCATCTTCATGGGAATCGGGTTCTTCTGGTACATTTTCTTGGCTGGCTGGAAAAGGAGCATGATTCAATACCAACACAGGAGAATCATAGGAGTTAGAGGGAACAATCTCTTGTGCATTCACATTGTTCTCTACCTCATACTGAAAGATAGAAGCAACAGTTTGGAATTCTGGACATTCCAATTCTGAATGCTGGTTTGTCTTATGGAGTCTGCACCACCCTGATAAGGCCACTTCTGCCAGATACACTCCAGTAGGAGGCTTATCTTGACTGACTGGTTGGTTTGCGGACTGATTAACAATTTGATTAGCCGACTGATCTAATGGGGTAGGAACTCCCCCATTATTGGGCCCTGTATTCCAAGTTCTGTTCTGTCCTTGTAGTGGCCTTTTATCAAATCCTGATCCACTTCCTTGGCCTCTGTCAAAATTCTGCCTCCTTTCATTATTGAAACATCTGTCATTGTTGTAACCTCTATCCTGGTTATATCCCCTGTCATTGTAGAACCCTCTGTCATTATGCTGTCCCCTGTCGAAGTTCTGTCCTTGTGAAAACTCCCTGTTCTGATTAGATTGCATTCCCTTCTGAGCAGCTTGCAACTGACTATTTTGATTTCTCAGGTAAGTCACTTCCAGATTTAGCTTCTTTATTTGTTCAGCCATTTCATCAATCCTCTCCCTATTAGGATCTTGGTAAGGGATCTGGTTCGGGTTACTCTGAGGGGGAATAGACATTGTGGCGGATCCCAAAGACTGATGCAACACCTCAGAATTCTGCAGATAAGCAGGGAAGCTATTCTGCTGTGGCTGATACATGGGTTGGTTCACTTGTTGTTGAGGGAAGTTTGTCATAGGAGAGACTTGGTTCATGGGATGACCAGGGTGTGGTACTATAGGTAATTGGGGAACTGGGTTCATAATTGGGGTATGATTGGTGAGGGCCTGATTTACTGCCTGAATCTGGTTAGGGTGCGCAGCTGGTCCCAGAGAAGGCAATGGCCCAGTCAAGTGTTGCCTCAGATCCGTACTGAGCTTGACAGCCTCTGTATAAGCATCAGTCAGGGTGCCCAGAGGGTTGGGTCTCCATTTCAAAAAAGTTGCTGTTAGGCTATCCAGAGCTTCATAATACACTCCCAGGGCAGTACCATCGTCCAAAACATATGGGTTTTGTAATCTGGTGAATGCACGGTGAAACCTATTATTGAAACTGGCTATGGGTTCGTTAACCTCTCTTAACCTTGATGAACTGCATGTATAACTCATTGGCACTGATGGGAATCCGAAACTTCTGTAAAAAGGCCTTTTCAAGGTCATTCCAATTAAGAATTGAACCGGCAGGGAGATGGTTATACCAATAAAAGGCTTCTTCTCCCAGTGAATAAGGGAACAACCTACAAGCAACATCCTCATGAACTATCCCCCTGTCTTTGAGGCAAGTCTGGAAAATTCTCAGGTGCTCTTCAACAGTCTTGTTTGGGTCATTAGCATGGAATTTTGAACAGAAGTGTTCAGGGTTCTTGGGCATAACATTGTAGGCTTGAAAGAAAAAAGGTGATGGATTATTGGCAAGGAAAGCCATCGGTAATAGCGGAGGTGGTGGTAGTGGTTGATTAATCACGGGCTAGGGCTGTCGAACGAGAACGGCCTCAGGAATAGGTATAGCCTCAACCTCAGGATGTGAAGATATGGACGATGTTGGTGAGGGGATGGGTGATGATGATTCTCCTCTCTCTCTAGTCCTCCTTGACCTATTGGGAAATTGAAGTTCTTCTAAATCTTCCTCTCTGGTGGTGGATTTGGTATTTCTCCTATATCTCTCTGGAAAGATAGCATTCAAGAAACGATCCAGTGTGCTCATTCAGACCCTCCTTCTAGTGCCAATCTGTTGATGGTGTTTTCTGCACAGCAACAACTCAGACAGAATATAATATCCTATCTCTCTTGAAAGGTTATCTTCAATAATAAATCACTGAAAATCACCCCAAGGTCTCTCAGGTGTTAGGTCATAACAATGCATAAAATACCTCAGATAAAATGTGAAATGCTGGTAATCACAATCGGACCTTTCTACAAGCAAACTGTATCCTTTCAATTTATCAGATCTGACAATATGGTGATCTTGAATCCTAAATCTAACTGAATAATTAAAGAAATAGCAAAAGGTAGGGATGCAAGGAAGTAATAAAACTTAAACTACTGCAAGGACAAGCAATGTAAATGACATATATGTGGAATGGACCTATCTCAAATAACCAATTCCTGATCGACCCACAATGCAATCTTACAAGAACAGTGCAATCTTCTGAGGTATTTAAATTTTCAAATCATAGACTTGCATCTACAATCGAACTTGGGCACACTGAATATACGGTCCAGGTTGACTTTACCAACCTACTACAATCAGATAGTTACTGGGAGTATAGACCAGAGATAGCTACAAACATTCCAAATATGAAATCACAAACATCATTTATCCAACCAAAAACTAATTTACCTCTGAGTACTAAACCCTAAATCTTCAAGCAATTTAAAAGATAGAACAAAGGAACCATGCAAGATGAAATAACACAAAGGATTTCACCAAGAAAACCACAATGTCTTCAATTGTATTAATCATCAAGTGTTGCAACAATTCAACCGTTCTGATACACTATTTGCTTCAAGAAAAGACTAAGAAAATCTAACTATTGCTCTTGCTTATCTCTATTACTGCTTAGCTAATTAATGCCTAACCCTTACAATGAGGCAACAATGCCTATTTATATCAAATTTCCCCCAAAACATGTCGGCCCAGCCAAACATTTTACAAAATAATAAAAACCGCCAAAACAGGTCGGCCAAGGAAACAAACTAAGGCACACATTTAATGCCATCATCCAAGTCGGCCAAGGCACAGTCCCCAAGGAAGTCTGGTCCAATGCATGCCCTATGATAATAGGGAAGCACAAATCTCGAACTTGAGCATTAACTGCCACTCCCCTTGTCTTTCTTCTACACTGACGTCCCTTGGACACTCGAGAATATTCTATCCAACTCAGCAATAGGTGGTAATGGCAAAACCTTGAGCCGACATTTAATTGAATCTATCTCTTCCTTGTACCGCTCGACAACTTTAATCCAGTCTTCCTTACTGGCCATGTATCTATCCATCACCGCCAAGTATGTGGCTGCATCATCAAGTAAGTGGGCGGTGACAGCTCCATCAGAATCCAGGGCATAAATTTCATGCCACCACTCCTTCAATTGCTCATGGCTCAAATACTTGGGGGCTATCTTCTTCCTCCCTGTCATTACCTCAAAGAAGGCAATGCATCCGTCATAAATTGATGTCAGGTCACCATCAATTGACTTCCTTCTTTTTTGTATCTTCTTTAATGCCTTATGTCACTTTGACCTCCTCCGCGGCTGTCACCTCGACCTCCTCCTCAGTTGTTGCTTTTTCATCCTCTTTCTCCGCACTCCGCTCGCCTCAATCAACCTCCCCAAGTCCCAATTCCTGAAGCACTAGTGATGGAGTCCTAGCAGGTATGTTTTCCTCCGGCCCAGGTGATCCGCGGTCTTTATCACTCTCCGAAGAATCATCGTACTGTACCAGTGGAGAAGTGTGCCTTTCCTCTGTTTCTTCCTCAAGATCGGCCGCTTCACTGTACAGTGTTCCCTCCTTGAACTGCTCGGCTTCCCCGCTAATTCCCTGTTCCTCTGGATTTTCCGGTTCTGGTGCACTTGGCGGAGGAGAAACAGGCTTGTCCTGCTCGTCAACTGGTTGTGTTGGAGGAGAGTCCTTCTGCTGTGCCACATCCTTAGGAGAAGGAGTTCTTGATTTTCTAGTATATACCTTGGTTTTCTCCCCTCCGGAGCTCTCCACATCTACAATTGGAGGCTCATCCTCCGAAGCAGTCTGGTCCTTCCTCTTGGCTGTCCTTGTAGTTCTTGTCTTCTTGGGCGGTGGAGGAGCATCCCCCTCTTCAACCTTCCCCGTTTCTTCCTCATCCGAGGACTTGCTGATGGTCAGGGTCTTCCACCTGCGTTTGCCAATTGGTTTCCTCTTCATTGCAGGCTCAGCCCCCTTAGGACCTCTGACTTTAATCTTGAATGGTGAGGTCTTTGCTGATTTCCCTTTGGTGTCCTCTTCTCCGGACTCCTCAGAAGTTGACATGGGGTTGAGATTCCCCATCAAGTCAAAGGTGCAAGCCACTTTAGCATTCTCTAACTCCCAGACTTTATGCTTGACCCAAGAAAAGGTGAATCTCAACACAGGAGCCATCAGGTCCTCCAATTCTGTCACTTCGGGCTCACTCCAATCAATGTCCGCAACTGACCTGTCTTTTATGGACTCGTAGACATGGTCTTGAACCAACTTTCCATCATCATCAAGCTGATCCGGAATCAGCTTAACATTGTATTGTCTAATGGCCTCAACTGGCAGCCGGGAATATCTCCTCTTCCTTGCATCAAGGTCATCCTTGATATTGACCCAGTAGTCTTCTAGGTCCTCTTTATGCCTATATTCCCGAGTAGCCCTCTTCTGTGCCTCTCCGGTTATGTCGAAGTTCATTCTCTTCGAGTGGAAAGAGAATCCATAAGCTGCTAACTCCTCACCTGCAGTGTGAGCCGATTGAATAGATGGGCACATTTCCCCCACACCAATCCCAAGAGGGAAGTCCCCTCCAAATCCTGTCTTATGCTTCTCCCTCTTCACAACTGCATCAAACTCAAGAATCAAGACAACCTTCAACAACAAAGACAATATGATCGCTGGGATACCGAGGCAACCCTAGCGGGCAACTGACATCCATCAATCCTGAGGTAGGTGAATGTAGGGAAATGGATAAACCATGCCCGTGAAGTTCTTGATTAGTCCCTAGCCCCATCTGGATAACTGATATGTTCTCGCGATTTTGAAGTGTCCGTAATGTGCATTGTGAATGCATCATTTTGTCCTCCTCGTAATCCTTATGTCCCAAATGCACCCTGATAAACCTCATAGATTATGCTCACTCAATGGTTCCCCTGAGTCGTTTCCTTTGTATGGGTAGGAAAAAAGCCAAAGACATACACAATGGGTAACACATATTAAACTTCTTTGCTTCCAGGATATTTCTTAGTTGTTTGTCAATCTCTGCACTAATGAGTCCTGCCTAGTGATAGTTTGTCCCCTGGCTCATCTTGGTGATCACATGGACCATCCAACTCTCCAATACCCCTCAAGTAGCTTCACCCCGTACCACCCCGCTAATTTCAGCAGGGATGGCATCATACACATCCGACCTAAATTTCACCCTGTGCAGCTATTTGGGCAACCTGGAGTGGTGAGATTTTGGCTTCTCCAGCCATGAATTGATGATCTGCTGAGCTTTGACTGGCTCATTCTTGTAATAGGTCCTGGCAGTGTCAATGTTCAAAGCACAGACCGAAGGAAGATCAGACATGTTGAAAGTTCGGGCAATGGAAGCCGGACTGAAGTTTGCCAAGACTCGTCCCTCAGTACTGACCACCATCTGGGTATCAAACGCATACTATCTTGCACATTCCAAAATTAACTCATAACATTGAACCGCCGGAGGGAACCCTGCCACATGCACTAATCCAGAATTCATCATTCCTTGTCTCAAAGCTGACTGTTCCTTCTCAGCCGCTCTTTGCTTGAACTCCTCATAGCGCCAGGCACCAACATTCGTGTCAGACGCCTCGGCCCACACAGAGGACACCCTGCTTTCCGGGAGCTGATTCTTCATATCCAGTCTCAACCGCTCTGTCTTAGAAATCAAAGATGCCCCGACACCGCCTTTGGACTTCCCAGTAGTAGCCTTGCTTGATTCGGCCTACACATCCAAAAATCGTCATTAGAATCCAATTATTATTCATATTCCAATTCAAAAGGTTAGCACAAATCATGTAAATCCATCAAAATCCATTGCTAACTACTAATCCATCGAGATCCGGAGAAATCAGACAGTCCGGGAAAATCACGCAATCCGGGAAAATACCGTTGGGGCAGAATTTCGGAGAAATCCGACCCAGACGGATTCTTGCTGCTAAAGCATCATTAATCATATAGATCATTAGTGTAAATGGAAAAATCAGAGGATAATCGTTAAATTCACTCATTAGCAACAGGAAATAATCATTAGACAATCATTCCACCAATCCTATCATCAAAATATCACAAAGCACACAACCAGATAGGAAATCTGGAAAATCTGGATGGAATGGATTTTCGTGGACAACTCAAAATGCACCGGAAATAACCCCCAACCCGCGGAGTAAACCCAAACCGGGAAAATCCGGGAGCGAGGAAATTTCGCGACGACCTAAGAAACCCAAAAAACGATGGATGTGAATCAAAACTCGAATGATCACAGGATCTTCCCGACCCGAGCTCGAATGATCCCAAAAACTGACGATAAGCAACAAGACCCATGGGGCAAAGGATTTAGACCCCTCGAAAGCACGCAAAGGATGAATCTCCACATCAAAATAAAGATTCCCTAATCCGAATGGCCAAACCACCCGCCATTAAAACTAGAACAAGCTTTAAGGTTTAAAGATTATAGCTAAGGATTTACCTAAAGCTGCCAACATGGTATGGGGCAAGGGCCGCTCAAGCACAATAAAATCTTCGTTCTGGGCCGAACACTAAAGGAAACCCTAGTTTGTCACACTGATAAATTTCACGCCCGAAATAAGTAAGCAATTCGACCCAGAATCCCGCCTAAAGTATATCATCTCACAGACAAATGGAGTTCACAAGGCACGGAAAATGGGGGTTCCATAACAAAACGGATCAGACCATGACTCTATAAATACGAAATCAAAATCAAATGAAGGGCCGACCCAAATCCAACGATACCCAAGGCAAGAAACCCTCAATCACCACGCAAGCAAACGGAAGGGCAATGAATACATACCATGAATCAAAGCGAACAGAATTTGAACTCAGTTGACCACGCGAAAAACACGTCCAAGCAATAGAAATACTAGCACCAACACTCAAGCAATCCGCGCGCAAACAACCTAGGATCAATTCTCAAAGCTTCAAATGAAAATTCTAAATCGCCAGAGTAGATCAAGTAAATAGGAGAACTCAGAATGATGCTAAAAATGCCCCAAATTCAACCTTATACCTGCCTGGGCAAAGGGTACCTCAACCATTAATGCGCGACAAGACATTTCTAACAAGTCCAGAAACCTGAGCCCCAAGTGGAATTTCAGAAAATCCCAAAATACGTGGAAACACGGATTCCACGGAAATGCAGAAACCAGGGAAATCAGGAAGATCAGGATTTTGGCAGAATCCGGGAAAATCCGACAAGGCCGAAAAATCCCGAAGTCAGGCAGAAACCCGGAATCGGAGAATCCAGCCAGAAACGGACAAGGAACCAGAGCCCGAAAAAATCCGCCAGCGTTGGAAAATCCCGGATCCAGGTGAAAACTTGGACCTGGCCAAAAAACTTAATTTTATTCAATTCCAACCTCAAGGGAGGGTCCAAGCGGGCAAAACCAACATGTCAAGACTCTAGAATGATAAATCCGATAGAACCAAAGGTCAAGACACCACAAAAAAAA
>VDFB02057913.1:39099-73594 GCA_007258455.2 Sequoia sempervirens
GTTGGATAGAGAAAACCAGTTCCAGACCGTACACTAAATGATAAGGAGAGGTGCCAATAGAGGACTTAACTTTGGTACGATCTGCCCAAAGAGCAAACCGAAGCTAGGTGTGCCAGTCTTTTGGGTTCCTCTCTAACAATTTTTGGATGACAGTCAACAGGTTCTTATTAGAGGATTCAGCTAGACCATTCCCTTGGGGATAATAATTAGACGCAAACTTTACAACAATACCATGATCAAAGGCCTAGTTTGAGAATTTCAAAGCTGCAAAGGCAGGACCATTATCACATACCACAGCAACAGGACATCCAAACCGATTGAGAATGGCAGATTCAAGAAAATCAATTACTACCTCTGATGTACACTGCCTACAAGCAAAAGCTTCAGTCCATCTTGTAAAGTAATCAGTTATGGTGAAAATATACCTGTGTCCTATAGAGGATGGTGGATTGATGGGACCTATGAAGTCCATACCCCATTGAGCAAAAGGTTTTACCTCAGTGACCGGTTGGAGCGGAAGTGCTGCACACCTTTCTCTTGTTGCTGCAGTCTGACAAGTGTGACAGGTTCGTCCATGATGATGGACATCCTTAAACAATGTAGGCCAGTAGTATCTTGCCCTCAAAATCTGATTCGCGGTAGCAATCACCGAGCCATGACCAGTACCATATTTTTCATGAAATTCACTCATTACCCTTTCAGCTTCCTGTCTTCCAAGGCACCTCAAATAAATACCTTCGTGATTCTTCTTGTATAGGACAGCTCCTTTCAGCATGAAACTATCACTTTTCAATCTCAAGGCTCGCCTCTGAACTGCATTAAGATGACCAGGAGCTCGCTGATTCAGCAGATAATAGACTATATCATCATACCAGCCCTCTGGGGAAACTTCTTCAACATTATAATTATGGACAGACAATTCAGGGCCCATCTCTGCCATGGTTTGGGTGAGTCCTTGTCCTCTTACCAGCTTCATCGGCTGGATCTCAATGTCATACTCCTGAAGCATGGTCACCCATTTAGCTCTGCGCTCCCCTAACTCGTTTTGCATCAGTAGCAACTTAACTGCAGAATCAGGAACAATTGCAAGCACCTTATTTCGAAGGATATAATGCCTAAATTTCTTTACTGCTCGCACCAGGGCATATGCTTGCTTCTCCACACCTGGGTATTTCAACTTAGCATTCTTCAATGGTGCACTCATGAAAGCAATGGGATGCTCATTCCCCTCATCAGACTTTTGTGTCAGCATCCCAGCACATGAGTGGTCTGAAGCAAAGGAATAAATATAAAAAGGCTTACTGTAATCTGGACTCACCAACACTGGAGCATCGGCAATGGCTCTCTTAATCTCTGCGAAGGACTCCTTCGCTTCTGTAGTCCACTCGACCTTGGCATCTTGCTTCAACATAGCATTTAACGGCTTTACAATCTCAGCAAATCCAGTGATGAATTTCCTGACAAAGTTAATCTTACCGAAGAAGGATTTCATCTCCTTTTTGCTGGCAAGTGGCTGAATTTTCAGGATGGCTTCCACTCTCTCTGGGTCTATAGAAATTCCTTTCTCTGATATCACGTGCCCCAACAGCTTGCCTTCTGTAACTCCGAAGATACACTTTTTGGGATTCAACGAGATGCCAAATTCCCTGCACTTTTGGAACACCTTACGCAGATCTGAAATATGATCCCCTCTGTTTTTGGAGAAAACAGTCAGATCATCCATATAAATGATAATGCACTTCCCTATGATGTCTTTGAAGGCAATGTCCATAGCTCGCTGGAACGTGGCTCCCGCATTAATAAGCCCAAATGGCATCCTCCTGTAATCGAAGGTTCCCCACTTAGTTGTAAAAGCGGTCTTATGTCTGTCCTCATACTGGACCATCACTTGATTATACCCTGAATACCCATCCAGAAAGGACATCATCTGCGATCCATTGACCACTTGTAGCACTTCATCCAAAGAGGGAACTGGGTAGTTATCTTTTTCTGATGATCTGTTCAGATTTCTGAAGTCAACACAGAGCCTAATTTCACTGTTCTTCTTTCTTACCGGAACCAGATTGGCCACCCAAGTTGAATGCCTGACAGGAAATATGATCCTGGCAGACAGCAACTTCTAAACTTCCTTCTGTATAAGTGGTTCCAACAGTGCATTAATAGGTCTCTGCCTCTGTCTGAAAGGTTTGGCGCATGGCTTCAGAGGTATAGTATGAGTTATGATGGATGTATCATAAGTCTTCAAGTCTTCATAACCCCATGCCACTATATCTGGAAAATCGTATAGGGCTTTGATTATTCCCTATCTTTCTTCAGGAGTACAGACCTTACCAATGAAAATATTCTTTACATTATCTTCGGTACCCACATTGTGAGTGTCACACTGTCCACTAATAGATTCTTTCTTTGTCTCTTGTTCTTGATCTCTAATTTTGTCCATATCGAAAATTCTCTCTAACTGTACCATTCCCCTTGGAATAGTATTGGACTTCAAATTCAGCACACCCTCTAGATCCAACTCTGCTTCTTGAGGCTCTGTTTCATCAATGATCTGTGAAGCAAAGACATCTGTGTTTTTGATAAAGTCCAGGATATGTTTATCATCCTCAAACACCTGAAAATTAGTCACATTGTCAGGAACCGATGGTACAGGAGTTAATTCTACAGTGAACCTTTTTAATCCTGACAGAGATAGGGGCTGCAAAGTACTGGCTGCTTGTGCCAGGGAATCGGTAGTTTGATTCTTCTTCCTTGGGATCAGTTGGATATTAAAAGCGTCAAACCCATCAATGAGGTCCCACACTCTGTGCCTGTAGTTGGTCATTCTCCTATCGTGACACGCATACTGCTTTCTTACTTGTTTGACTACTAATTCTGAATCTCCAAAAACTTGCAGAACCCTGACCTTTTTCTTGAGTGCCATAAGGAGTCCATGAATTAATGCTTCATACTCAGCCACATTATTGGTGCAATGAAATTGGAGCCTATGAGCTGCAAAGAAATTTTTACCTTTCGGACTGATCAGCTCAAACCCTGCCCCAGCTCCGTGCTTGGATTTGGATCCATCGAATTTGAGAGTCCAGCATTCTATAGTGGTACTTTTCTTCATTCTGTCTTTTGGTTTATCAGTGTTAGAAGCTACCTCAGTCATTGCAGGTTTCTGGTTTTCGCACTCTCCTTGGACATTCTACTCATCTGCCTTAACCACCTGAACTGGATTCATGCATTTTTGTACTTGTTTTACTACTGTCTGACACAGACAACATTCCAACTCAGAATGAGAAGCATTGTGGACTCTACACCAATTTGGTAAGAGTAACTCCTTAAAGCTTGTCCTCTTTCCCAGGTGAATCTAGTTCTCCATACATTGCCCAATGAATTCCTGGAAATCGTCCAATAAGCTGATCTGTTTGTCTTCAGGTTCTTCCTCTTTTTCAACTAATTATGTCAGAACCTCAACATGGTTGGACCCTGTCCCAACATCAGCTGGCATCGTATGCAACATCAGCACCTCTTCTGCGTCTGATTCTTCATATTGAACTGAAAGTAGGTAATTTCTCATTCCGACCTCTGATACCAGAATTTCTGTTGAAGTCTTTTGGTATTCCGTTATCATATACTTCATTCTAGGCTCCCTCTCGATTCTGATCTGATTAGGTACCCCCTTCCATGGAAGCCACATGTGAGAGTGATCAGTGGACACATACCCATTCAGGGCCCTCGTAAAATCCCTTCCTAAAATTAAACCGTATGCATCAGGAATATCAGCCACCTGAATGTTGATGACCTGTTGGATCCTTGGATCAGAGGCTATCTGCATCTGGATCATGTTAAGTTCTCCTACCACACTCACTTCGGTTCTGTCCAACTGAGTGACCTTCTTCTGGGAATTAGCAGGTGTTATTCCCAGAGCTCTGCAAACTCCGAGAGGCATCACATTGGTGGAAGCACCAGAATCTAATAGACAATTGTGAAGGTTCTTACCGAAGATTCGGACTGAGATCAAAAATGGAGGGGTTTTTGTTTTACCTTGAAACAAAGTGGGCTGGGTATCTACCTGGGCCACTTGAGTTCTATCCTTTTATTTTCCCTTATCTCCAGGAGGTGGGTTGATCCGATTTTGGGTCTGATTTTGTGTTTATAGACTGAAAACTGGAAGTCTGGCCAACATATTCACTAGAAGGCTTATCCAATAACTTTGAATTTGCATCATAAGTACCTAAGACAACCTTCCTAATTGCAGGAAATCTTAATAACTCAAATGCAGAAAGGTTTACCTTTAGTTTCTTGAATTCCTCTGCAACGTATGAAGCCATCTGCTCCTCACTCATATCACTAGAGACTTCCTTAGGTGATTCCTCCACCTTATCCTTGCCAGCTTGAACAATCTTTTCCTTTTGTGGTTCAGCCTGAGCTTGTCTGTCTTTCGAAAGGTACTGCTTGGAGACATGTGGATAAGACGGATTGTTGCTAGCATTAGGATCCGGAGGGGTACTGAAGTTGCTGGGAGGAATGGAGGTGGTGAATGGTCCCCCGGGCTGTGGGCGTCTATGAGGCATATCCCTCAATCCCTGTCTCTGAAACATCTGTACTTCTTCAACATGAGCTTCCTCCTGATCGAGGGGGCCATTATCATTTATTTCTTCGTTGAATAGCTGAGCAACCTCATCTCCATTACAAATCTGGTCTGTTTCATCTTCATGGGAATCGGGTTCTTCTGGTACATTTTCTTGGCTGGCTGGAAAAGGAGCATGATTCAATACCAACACAGGAGAATCATAGGAGTTAGAGGGAACAATCTCTTGTG
Source organism: Sequoia sempervirens (assembly GCA_007258455.2). Taxonomy (NCBI): domain Eukaryota; kingdom Viridiplantae; phylum Streptophyta; class Pinopsida; order Cupressales; family Cupressaceae; genus Sequoia; species Sequoia sempervirens. The sequence continues at coordinate 43,907 of VDFB02057913.1, forward strand.
CATTCACATTGTTCTCTACCTCATACTGAAAGATAGAAGCAACAGTTTGGAATTCTGGACATTCCAATTCTGAATGCTGGTTTGTCTTATGGAGTCTGCACCACCCTGATAAGGCCACTTCTGCCAGATACACTCCAGTAGGAGGCTTATCTTGACTGACTGGTTGGTTTGCGGACTGATTAACAATTTGATTAGCCGACTGATCTAATGGGGTAGGAACTCCCCCATTATTGGGCCCTGTATTCCAAGTTCTGTTCTGTCCTTGTAGTGGCCTTTTATCAAATCCTGATCCACTTCCTTGGCCTCTGTCAAAATTCTGCCTCCTTTCATTATTGAAACATCTGTCATTGTTGTAACCTCTATCCTGGTTATATCCCCTGTCATTGTAGAACCCTCTGTCATTATGCTGTCCCCTGTCGAAGTTCTGTCCTTGTGAAAACTCCCTGTTCTGATTAGATTGCATTCCCTTCTGAGCAGCTTGCAACTGACTATTTTGATTTCTCAGGTAAGTCACTTCCAGATTTAGCTTCTTTATTTGTTCAGCCATTTCATCAATCCTCTCCCTATTAGGATCTTGGTAAGGGATCTGGTTCGGGTTACTCTGAGGGGGAATAGACATTGTGGCGGATCCCAAAGACTGATGCAACACCTCAGAATTCTGCAGATAAGCAGGGAAGCTATTCTGCTGTGGCTGATACATGGGTTGGTTCACTTGTTGTTGAGGGAAGTTTGTCATAGGAGAGACTTGGTTCATGGGATGACCAGGGTGTGGTACTATAGGTAATTGGGGAACTGGGTTCATAATTGGGGTATGATTGGTGAGGGCCTGATTTACTGCCTGAATCTGGTTAGGGTGCGCAGCTGGTCCCAGAGAAGGCAATGGCCCAGTCAAGTGTTGCCTCAGATCCGTACTGAGCTTGACAGCCTCTGTATAAGCATCAGTCAGGGTGCCCAGAGGGTTGGGTCTCCATTTCAAAAAAGTTGCTGTTAGGCTATCCAGAGCTTCATAATACACTCCCAGGGCAGTACCATCGTCCAAAACATATGGGTTTTGTAATCTGGTGAATGCACGGTGAAACCTATTATTGAAACTGGCTATGGGTTCGTTAACCTCTCTTAACCTTGATGAACTGCATGTATAACTCATTGGCACTGATGGGAATCCGAAACTTCTGTAAAAAGGCCTTTTCAAGGTCATTCCAATTAAGAATTGAACCGGCAGGGAGATGGTTATACCAATAAAAGGCTTCTTCTCCCAGTGAATAAGGGAACAACCTACAAGCAACATCCTCATGAACTATCCCCCTGTCTTTGAGGCAAGTCTGGAAAATTCTCAGGTGCTCTTCAACAGTCTTGTTTGGGTCATTAGCATGGAATTTTGAACAGAAGTGTTCAGGGTTCTTGGGCATAACATTGTAGGCTTGAAAGAAAAAAGGTGATGGATTATTGGCAAGGAAAGCCATCGGTAATAGCGGAGGTGGTGGTAGTGGTTGATTAATCACGGGCTAGGGCTGTCGAACGAGAACGGCCTCAGGAATAGGTATAGCCTCAACCTCAGGATGTGAAGATATGGACGATGTTGGTGAGGGGATGGGTGATGATGATTCTCCTCTCTCTCTAGTCCTCCTTGACCTATTGGGAAATTGAAGTTCTTCTAAATCTTCCTCTCTGGTGGTGGATTTGGTATTTCTCCTATATCTCTCTGGAAAGATAGCATTCAAGAAACGATCCAGTGTGCTCATTCAGACCCTCCTTCTAGTGCCAATCTGTTGATGGTGTTTTCTGCACAGCAACAACTCAGACAGAATATAATATCCTATCTCTCTTGAAAGGTTATCTTCAATAATAAATCACTGAAAATCACCCCAAGGTCTCTCAGGTGTTAGGTCATAACAATGCATAAAATACCTCAGATAAAATGTGAAATGCTGGTAATCACAATCGGACCTTTCTACAAGCAAACTGTATCCTTTCAATTTATCAGATCTGACAATATGGTGATCTTGAATCCTAAATCTAACTGAATAATTAAAGAAATAGCAAAAGGTAGGGATGCAAGGAAGTAATAAAACTTAAACTACTGCAAGGACAAGCAATGTAAATGACATATATGTGGAATGGACCTATCTCAAATAATCAATTCCTGATCGACCCACAATGCAATCTTACAAGAACAGTGCAATCTCCTGAGGTATTTAAATTTTCAAATCATAGACTTGCATCTACAATCGAACTTGGGCACACTGAATATACGGTCCAGGTTGACTTTACCAACCTACTACAATCAGATAGTTACTGGGAGTATAGACCAGAGATAGCTACAAACATTCCAAATATGAAATCACAAACATCATTTATCCAACCAAAAACTAATTTACCTCTGAGTACTAAACCCTAAATCTTCAAGCAATTTAAAAGATAGAACAAAGGAACCATGCAAGATGAAATAACACAAAGGATTTCACCAAGAAAACCACAATGTCTTCAATTGTATTAATCATCAAGTGTTGCAACAATTCAACCGTTCTGATACACTATTTGCTTCAAGAAAAGACTAAGAAAATCTAACTATTGCTCTTGCTTATCTCTATTACTGCTTAGCTAATTAATGCCTAACCCTTACAATGAGGCAACAATGCCTATTTATATCAAATTTCCCCCAAAACATGTCGGCCCAGCCAAACATTTTACAAAATAATAAAAACCGCCAAAACAGGTCGGCCAAGGAAACAAACTAAGGCACACATTTAATGCCATCATCCAAGTCGGCCAAGGCACAGTCCCCAAGGAAGTCTGGTCCAATGCATGCCCTATGATAATAGGGAAGCACAAATCTCGAACTTGAGCATTAACTGCCACTCCCCTTGTCTTTCTTCTACACTGACGTCCCTTGGACACTCGAGAATATTCTATCCAACTCAGCAATAGGTGGTAATGGCAAAACCTTGAGCCGACATTTAATTGAATCTATCTCTTCCTTGTACCGCTCGACAACTTTAATCCAGTCTTCCTTACTGGCCATGTATCTATCCATCACCGCCAAGTATGTGGCTGCATCATCAAGTAAGTGGGCGGTGATAGCTCCATCAGAATCCAGGGCATAAATTTCATGCCACCACTCCTTCAATTGCTCATGGCTCAAATACTTGGGGGCTATCTTCTTCCTCCCTGTCATTACCTCAAAGAAGGCAATGCATCCGTCATAAATTGATGTCAGGTCACCATCAATTGACTTCCTTCTTTTTTGTATCTTCTTTAATGCCTTATGTCACTTTGACCTCCTCCGCGGCTGTCACCTCGACCTCCTCCTCAGTTGTTGCTTTTTCATCCTCTTTCTCCGCACTCCGCTCGCCTCAATCAACCTCCCCAAGTCCCAATTCCTGAAGCACTAGTGATGGAGTCCTAGCAGGTATGTTTTCCTCCGGCCCAGGTGATCCGCGGTCTTTATCACTCTCCGAAGAATCATCGTACTGTACCAGTGGAGAAGTGTGCCTTTCCTCTGTTTCTTCCTCAAGATCGGCCGCTTCACTGTACAGTGTTCCCTCCTTGAACTGCTCGGCTTCCCCGCTAATTCCCTGTTCCTCTGGATTTTCCGGTTCTGGTGCACTTGGCGGAGGAGAAACAGGCTTGTCCTGCTCGTCAACTGGTTGTGTTGGAGGAGAGTCCTTCTGCTGTGCCACATCCTTAGGAGAAGGAGTTCTTGATTTTCTAGTATATACCTTGGTTTTCTCCCCTCCGGAGCTCTCCACATCTACAATTGGAGGCTCATCCTCCGAAGCAGTCTGGTCCTTCCTCTTGGCTGTCCTTGTAGTTCTTGTCTTCTTGGGCGGTGGAGGAGCATCCCCCTCTTCAACCTTCCCCGTTTCTTCCTCATCCGAGGACTTGCTGATGGTCAGGGTCTTCCACCTGCGTTTGCCAATTGGTTTCCTCTTCATTGCAGGCTCAGCCCCCTTAGGACCTCTGACTTTAATCTTGAATGGTGAGGTCTTTGCTGATTTCCCTTTGGTGTCCTCTTCTCCGGACTCCTCAGAAGTTGACATGGGGTTGAGATTCCCCATCAAGTCAAAGGTGCAAGCCACTTTAGCATTCTCTAACTCCCAGACTTTATGCTTGACCCAAGAAAAGGTGAATCTCAACACAGGAGCCATCAGGTCCTCCAATTCTGTCACTTCGGGCTCACTCCAATCAATGTCCGCAACTGACCTGTCTTTTACGGGCTCGTAGACATGGTCCTGAACCAACTTTCCATCATCATCAAGCTGATCCGGAATCAACTTAACATTGTATTGTCTAATGGTTTCTACAGGTAGCCGGGAATACCTCTTCTTCCTTGCATCAAGGTCATCCTTGATATTGACCCAGTAGTCTTCTAAGTCCTCTTTATGCCTATATTCCCGGGTCGCCCTCTTTTGGGCCTCTCCTATGATATCAAAGTTTATTCTCTTCGAATGGAAAGAGAATCCATAAGCTGCCAACTCCTCACCTGCAGTGTGAGCCGATTGAATAGATGGGAACACTTCCCCTACACCAATCCCAAGAGGGAAGTCTCCTCCGAATCCTATCTTGTGCTTTTCTTTCTTCACAACTGCATCAAACTCGCAAATCTGGCGCACAACCTTCAACAGCACAATATGATCAGTGGGATACCGAGGCAACCTGTAAGGGGCAACTGGACATCCATCAATCCAGAGGTAGGTGAATGTAGGGAAATGGATAAACCATGCTCCGTAGTTCTTGATTAGTCCCCTAGCCCCATCGGATAATCTGATATGTTCTGCATTTTGAAGTGTCCGGGTAATGTGCATTGTGAATGCATCATTTGTCCTCCTGTAATCCTTATGTCCCAAATGCAGCTCCGGATAAACCTCATAGATTATGCTCTGCCCAATGGTTCCCCTCGGAGTCAAGCCTTTGTATGGGTAGGAAAAGGCCAGCACATACACAATGTAAGAAGACATATTAAACTTCTTTGCTTCCAGGATATTTCTCAGTTGTTTGTCAATCTCTGCACTAATGAGTCCTGCCCAGTGATAGTTTGTCCCCTGGCTCATCTTGGTGATCACATGGACCATCCAATTCTCCAATACCCCTGCAGTTCTCAGTCCAGCCACCCTGCTTAACAGTGTGATGGCATCATACACGTCCGACCTAAATTTCACCCTGTGCAGCTGTTTGGGCAACTTGGAGTGGTGAGATTTTGGCTTCTCCAGCCATGAATTGATGATCTGCTGAGCCTTGGTTGGCTCATTCTCGTAATAGGTCCTGGCAGTGTCAATGTTCAAAGCACAGACCGAAGGAAGATCAGGCATGCTGAAAGTTCGTGCAATGGAAGCCGGACTGAAGTTTGCCAAGACTCGTCCCTCGGTACTGACCACCATCTGGGTATCAAACGCATACTATCTTGCACATTCCAAAATTAACTCATAGCATTGAACCGCCGGAGGGAACCCTGCCACATGCACTAATCCAGAATTCATCATTCCTTGTCTCAAAGCTGATTGGTCCTTCTCAGCCGCTCTCTGCTTGAACTCCTCATAGCGCCAGGCACCAACATTCGTGTCAGATACCTCGGCCCACACGGAGGACACCCTACTTTCCGGGAGCTGATTCTTCATATCCAGTCTCAACCGCTCTGTCTCAGAAATCGAAGATGCTCCGGCACTGCCTTTGGACTTCCCAGTAGTAGCCTTGCTTGATTCAGCCTACACATCCAAAAATAGTCATTAGAATCCAATTATTATTCATATTCCAATTCAAAAGGTTAGCACAAATCATGTAAATCCATCAAAATCCATTGCTAACTATTAATCCATCGAGACCCGGAGAAATCAGACAGTCCGGAAAAATCACGCAATCCGGGAAAATACCGTCGGGGCGGAATTTCAGAGAAATCCGACCCAGACAGATTCTTGCTGCCAAAGCATCATTAATCATATAGATCATTAGTGTAAATGGAAAAATCAAAGGATAATCGTTAAATTCACTCATTAGCAACAAGAAATAATCATTAGACAATCATTCCACCAATCCTATCATCAAAATATCGCAAAGCACACAACCAAACAGGAAATCCGGAAAAATCCGGATGGAATGGATTTTCGCGGACAACTCAAAATGCACCGGAAATAACCCCAACCCGCGGAATAAACCCAAACCGGGAAAATCCGGGAGCGAGGAAATTCCGCGACGACCTCGGAAACCTGAAAAACGATGGATGCGAACCGAAACTCGAATGATCACAGGATCTTCCCGACCCGAGCTCGAATGATCCCAAAACCGAAGATAAGCAGCAAGACCCATGGCGCAAAGGATTTAGACCCCTCGAAAGCACGCAAAGGATGAATCTCCACATCAAAATAAAGATGCCCTAATCCGAATGGCCAAACCACCCGCCATTAAAACCAGAACAAGCTTTAAGGTTTAAAGATTATAGCTAAGGATTTACCTAAAGCCGCCAACATGGTAGGGGGCAAGGGCCGCTCAAGCACAATAAAATCTTCGTTATGGGCCGAACACCAAAGGAAACCCTAGTTTGTCACATTGACAAATTTCGTGCCCGGAATAAGCAAGCAATTCGACCCAGAATCCCACCTAAAGTATATCATCTCACAGACAAATGGAGTTCACAAGGCACGGAAAATGGGGGTTCCATAACAAAACGGATCAGACCACGACTCTATAAATACGAAATCAAAATCAAATGAAGGGCCGACCCAAATCCAACGATACCCAAGGCAAGAAACCCTCAATCACCACGCAAGCAAACGGAAGGGCAATGAATACATACCATGGATCAAAGCGAACAGAATTCGATCTCAGAAAATCGACCACGCGGCAAACACGTCCAAGCAATAGAAATACTAGCACCAACACTCAAGCAATCCTCACGCAATCCTCACGCAAACAACCCAGGATCAATTCTCAAAGCTTCAAATGAAAATTCTAAATCGCCAAAGCAGATCAAGTGAATAGGTGAACTCAGAATGATGCTCAAAATGCCCTAAATTCGACCTTATACCCGCCTGAGCAAAGGGTACCTCAACCATTAATGCGCGACAAGACATTTCTAACAAGTCCGGAAACCCGAGCCCCAAGCGGAATTTCAGAAAATCCCAAAATGCGCGGCAACACGGATTCCGCGGAAATGCAGAAACCGAGGAAATCAGGAAGATCAGGATTTTGGCAGAATCCGGGAAAATCAGGAAGATCGGGATTTTGGCAGAATCCGGGAAAATCAGGAAGATCTAGATTTCGGCAGAATCCGAGAAAATCCGATAGGGCCGAAAAATCCCGAAGTTAGGCAGAAACCCGGAATCGGAGAATCCAGCCAGAAACGGACAAGGAACCAGAGCCCGGAAAAATCCGCCAGCGCTGGAAAATCCCGGATCCAGGTGAAAACCCAGACCTGGCCAAAAACCTAATTTCATTCAATTCCAACCTCAAGGGAGGGTCCAAGCGGGCAAGACCAACATGTCAAGACCCTAGAATGATAAATCCGATAGAACCAAAGGTCAAGACACCAAAAAAAAGGGTCCCCACTCCAAGTGGGGCGTGTGTGCAAAAGCTGCACAACAAGAACAATGTCCAAAATCAATTTGTCCATGATCCCATTCAAAAATCACAAGTGTACATCCCAAATCTACTTGAACAAAATCCAAATCAAGGGAGTCAAATTAAAAATCAAGATCAAATTTCACTAGAGCAACTTGCTTTACATGCCGAACTGATTGAATTATTGAGCCAAGAGATATCTTCTCTCCAAAATCAATACATTCCTCCATTGGTTGAACCATGTCATCAAAGCGTTGAGTTGTGTCCACCACAGCGTCAAGAACAATATTTTCAATGTCAAGGAGTTGGACATCAAGATCAACCCCATCTTGAAGATCAATCACCACAAGGTCAATTTAAAGTGCAAATCTCACAAAGGAACAAGCGAAAATACACACCACTTGGGAGACCAATCGAATCAGTCCTGCAATAGTTAGTACAAGAAAATCTCATCAAAATCCCCATTTACGTGAACTATCAAGAACAAGACATAAAACCACCAGGGTATAACGAGAAGCACCTTTGTGATTATCATAGAATAAAGGGTCACGGAACATTAGATTGTGTTCGACTCAAAAAACTCATCCAAGACCTGATTGATCAAAAGATAATCACTATTGGGGACAATGATAGCATTGACAATCTCTCCACCACAACTATTGAGAACAAGAATCAAGATCAATCCATCATTGAGCACCTTCAAGCTATTTCTACTTCATCCAATGATCAAATCAACATATGTCAAGACTTACTTTTCAATCATGATCAAAGTCCACCAACCAACAATGATCCAATCAAAGAAATGCCAACATCACTTGACCCTATGGTTGAAGACATTGGAAATCCCTCCACCACAATTTATTGAAAATAATGATCAATATCTATCCATCAATAAATATGTTTTCACCACATCCAACAAAGCATCGACCAATAATCATGTTGAAAATGTCTCTACATCACCTAATGAGTTAGAGGGCATATCTCAAGATTTTATTTCAAAGCATGATCAGAACCCTTCACCAAGGTCTAGCAATGGTCCTTTCCAAGACATGTCGATCCCCTTTGACCTCATGAGTCTAGGAATCCTCAACTTGAAACTTGATCCAAGTCCACTCAAAGATCAAGAGGATATTGAACCACTTGCCATGTCTAATGATGACATCCAAGAACCCTTTGTAAGCAATCCATCCTTCGAAACAGACCCATGTCAAGAACTTAATCCAAAGCATGTTGAAAGCAACTCTGAAATCATTCAAGATCAAGAATTTGTATCTTCAAGATACTACACTAATCTAATGGAAACTCTCCTATCTATGCAAGATGATCATATCTATGTAGCACATACTCCTCCATCTACCCATGAGATGATTTCTTTGGATGGACACGTAGATGATCTTCATTCAGAACAGGATTCTTTTACTCCAGACATTATTACACAAAAAGAGCAAGTTATTGATTCCTACAGCCAAACAGAGTTGTCAACATCAGGATCAGATATATCCAAAATCCAGACTAAGGACATCAGGTATGCGGATATCGAACATTATCCACTCAAAGAATCAAGTCATACAAAACAATATAATCCAGAGTTAGCAGAGCGACAAATTGAAACAATGCCATCTACGGTGTTCATTTGTCAGAGCATGTTTACTGAACAAGAGCTCTCAGAACAGGCAGAATCAAAGCATGAAGGTACTACTAGCACCATACTGGGGGCAACTTCGTCTTAAGCAAACGTCAACATAGGGAGCATGAAGAGTCCTTATGATGAAACTAGTGTCAATACTACAACCAACCACATCACGAATCTTCATCCACCCATCATCCCATCCACAAATTGGGACCAACATCAAAAGAAAGATTTGAATCAAAGCACAAAGAACGTTATCAAAGGAAAAGCAGTTGGAAAGCATAATGGACAAATCAAATACGCATGGATACCAAAACATACAAAGAAAGATCATCCCTATCAAACTCCATCAATCAAAGAAACGATGGGGCAAAATAAAAAAAGGGAAAAGTATCCATCAAAGATGTCCACAAAAGCAAAAGCAGACTTTTCAAGCAACGTACAAGGTATATCAAGCAGTTGGTCCTAATTCCATGCACACTTTTGTATCCACCCATCATTGCTCATCTTCCCAAGTTTGGAGAGTCAAAGATTCCAAGCTGGCAACCAATCCATATTTTATTCCTAAACGCACTCCATCCACGCCTCCACGCATGATATCCAATTCTCAAATTGACCATGTATTGGCAACGACCATTCATCATAAGGATTTTGAAGGCACTCTATTGCGATGTGCGCACGGAGACAGAGTTAACCTCGATATCAATAAAGCAGATCAAGAATCCCAAAAGTTGCATTCAAGTGCACGTATCTTAGCAAAGCAGCTCCTTCAAGTAGAATATCGATGGCACATTATGACAAGGGCATCTACGTCAACAACACCTTGTGATTTAGTGTGAGCTTAAAATCTTTTGGAAAAACCAAAAAAAAAAAAATCCAAAAAAATCAAAAAAGGATTGAAAACAGTAAAGAAAAAAACCATCCTCTAGTGAAAACTGCATGGGCGGCGCTTTGGGCAAGACCATGATGAAAACCTAGTAAAAAAGCGTCATGTGTAGAATCGAGCATCTACGTGCGCCAGTTCAGGTGAAAGCATCTCATCCCATCCATAATAAAGCCAACATTCCATCTATCGCAGCCATAATAAATCCAGTCATCAATGAGCCATTTATCCAATCCATTCACATATATCTGCATCCATAGTCCGAGTCATCTTGATCTTGACAAAGTTTGGGGCACACTTTACACTTGCTTATGGTAAACATCTTGACATGGGTTGTCTTCATTGATCCTATCCTATGCCGCATTATCTGAGCCATAAAGCATAATCCAAATGAGCATTCTTTATCTGAACACCTTATCTTATCACAAGATAATCCTGGGCATCCTTTGCATGCTTGCCATATCCATCCATTCATATCCAAGAATCCATCCATAACATTCCATACATTGCTAGACACTGGGGGCAGATATTTACATCTTGCTTTGAGAATAAATCTTGATCTATATACTCCAACTTATGTGGCGATCTGAACATTGGCAAACATGAAATCAAATTGGTCCACCACTTGTGAGCAAAATTCCAAATCACTAGCCCATGGCATATTTTGACAAGAAGACATTCCTTATCAGTCTTCATCTTTTGTCGAACATCAATCCAAGTAATCATTATCAGTTGCATCTAACGCACCCTTCAAATATCACATCAAATCATCCAAACATTTTTTGTTCCAAACCAAGCTTCAACAATCCTGATCAATCGAATCCAATCAATCCATCATCTTGGGATATCCATCCTAATCCTTGTGTTGCTTAACACTATCCCTGCATTGTTGTGTATCCTCAATAATGTTATCATCATCAATCCTTGCACTGTTGTGCATCCTCAACAATGTTATCGTCATCAATCTTGATCAATCAAATCCTTACATTGTTGTGTATCCTCAACAATGTTATCATCATCATCAATTCATCGATTCTATCAATCAACCTTAGCTTGGTCTTCAACAAATTCCTAAACAAAGAACTGATATCATCATTCATATCCATATCCAAATCGTCAAAATCATGTGAAAATCCAAAAACATCAAAAAATCCAAAAATCTAAAAACATTCAAAACATATCAAAATCCAAAAAACAAGTCAAAAACAGAAAACATCAAAAACATGGAATCCAAACTATGTCGTCTCTGAGCTTAAACATAGGAAAGGCTCATCTTGGATCAGCCCCCGAGACAAAAAAATCCAAAAACATTTAAAAAAATATCAAAAATCCAAAAACATCAAAACACAAAATCCAAAAACATTCGAAAAACATCAAAATCCAAAAACATCGGAAAATCGAAAAATCAAAACATTTGAAAAATCCAAAAACCCAAAAAAAACCTCAAAACATTTCAAAACGTCAAAAACATCCAAATATTTGAAAAAATCCATCCATCCCCATCTCGCTTAAACCCGCAATAATCAATCATCCATAATAAACTGATCGTCACCTTCATCCTTTGGCAAAACAAACAGAAACAAGCGCAACAATTAGCCAAAACAAGCTTCAATCGTAAAAAAAAAAAAAACAACAAATCTTTAAAACAAAATCAAACTCTTGATCATTTTCAGGCATGTCAATCGACCTTATATCAACAACCTATCAACCAACTTATCAAACCATCATCATCCTATACAATGCATGTCCTAGGATATATCGTTCCAACAATGGGCATCATTTTGGATCACTTTGGATTCTTATCCTATCAAAACAAATCCCTTTGGCTAGAGATATGAAGAACATTGACTTGTTTGCGTACTTGGTCTTTTCTTTTGATTTATCTTATTGCGCTCATTCCAAGGACCTCTCGATGATATCCGAACGAAGGATTTAGAAAGATAGGAATGGGGCAACAATCATTATCCTTTTGTCTGTTGTGCTTGTTGAATGTTCTTGTAAAATAGCTTGGTGAATACTTGCTTTGTTAGGTATGTTCTAGCAAGGTTTCCATATGTCAAGTGTGAACAAGAATACTCCTATATGTTTGTCGAGTCAAATTCCATCGCACTAGGTACAACGCCATCCTGGTTCTTTATACCTTGATGCATTGTATCTACATGTGTAATCAAATATAAGGTAAGTAGCCCTTTTAAAATCCCAGTCCTTGATAAGCAAATCATCATCATCATCTCTAATAAAGTCTCGTCAGATCATGGACTTGTTAGATCCTCTTGTCATCATCTAATGTCTTATTTTCCGCATTAACATCACAGCATGAATAGTTAATCATCATCACCAATGCATCCATCCTGCATCCACAAAACCATCAGCATCCTACATATCATCTAACATGCATGTTCATCATCATAATATAGATTTGTTAGTCTAAGCATCTCATAAATCATCCATTGCATAATCATGGCATATCACATCATCCATTTCATCCATCTCATACATCATATCATCATTTAAGTTGTTTAGGATAATATATATTTGTTATTCTAAGCATCTTAAAAACATCTCATTTGCATCATCATCCATAACCATCCATTTTGAACCTCTTTATCGTGAGATTGACCTTCAAATTGAATCTTTTCGCTGGATCTCTCAAGGGGGCAATGTACCAGTGTACTTTCCGCTGGGGCATCCGAAAAATTAGAATTTTTTTATTTTGATCGCGGTAAGATTATTCTTTGAACCAACGCAACAAGTACATTGCTTCGAAGAGGGGCAAAATGTAGACATGTAAAATTAGCATTATGCATTCATGAAGTAAACCAGGTTTCACATGCATCCGCTCATTTAATTAATCAAGTTCACCTTCATCCATTCATTAGATAAATCAAATTCATCAAATCCATTCACCAAGTAAATCAGGGTTATTAAATAAATCAACTTGTCTTACATCATCCCTCTAATTAAATAAATTAAACATTCATTTAATTAAATCCAAATGCATTTTCCATCATTTTATGATTTAAATAAATCAAATATTTAAATCAAATAAGTCAAACTCGCCTAATCATCATTCTAGCTAATTAATCCTGATTAAAACTAACCTAACCACCCATCACATCCTCTAGATAATCCCACTTGCACAAATAAATAAATTTATTGATTTATTAAATCATCATTTTCACTCAACATGGCATCTTTGAGGAATATTCCCTCAAGTTTGAATTCAAAATCAAGTGGGCATGTACATCCAACAAAGCAATTAGTAGGCTCTTACATGTTCCCCACTCAGCATTTACTCTCAAATTTGAATTTGAAATTTCCCCCTCTTGGACACATTTCCCAAATCTTGCACATCCTCAAGCCTATCACAAGATGACAAGTGTCCTCATCTCATTGGTCCAATCTTTGTCCCACATTCATCCATTTAGCCATTCTCTCATCAAAATAATCTATAAATTAAGGCTTCATTCTTCAAGCAAATCCTTCACAACTCCACAATCTCCACAATTTCATCCACAAATCTCATGCAAGGTTACTCTCTTCAATTGAGAGCTAATCTTGCCCATTCATCATCTTGATCATCAACATATCATTTTCATATCATGGAGCTTAAGTAAGGATTGGGAAAGGGCTATTTTCCACAATAGCACCAATCCAATATGAGATGTTATATACTTCATGATTTATTGTATGCTTTCATCTAGTTTATCTAATCCTTTTGTTGTTTTGATTGCATCATTAAAGCATGTTGACTCATTTCATATGGATGTTAAAATCGTGCTTTGTTTGAACACTAACCATGCTTGTTGAATTGTTAGTTATTTAACCATTTGCAAATTTGATGTCCACAGGCATATACATGACATTCATAATCATCGCATTACATCCATAACATCATAAAATTAAATGCATCCATCTAACATCTAGGACTCATACAAACATACATTAAGGAATCCATAGTGCATCAATATATAGAATCATCACATAATCATATAGAATGCATAGATGTCACAAAAGCATAATCATCCATCACATGAAATCATACATATAAAACATAGGAATGCATATCATATACTTGCCGCCAAAATCATGCATCACATATATATAAGACCAAAAAGTGTCACAGTACAAAGTCAAGATGTCTCCCAAAATCAGAGCTCACAGACTTGATGGTCAAAAATATAAGTATCTTGACACAATATCACAAATGAGCCCTAGCCAGAGCTACCCTGATCCCCTGAGGGTGATGGTCGTGGTGATAGTTGTCTGTCCTCTCAGTGTGGAGACCTTGATGACATGTGCTCAGATGGAGGTCTATTATATGGTCCTAATTGTCAAGGTCCTGACACACCGCCACTACTCTGTGACTGTCTATTGTGTGACCTGCCACAACTCAAGGCCTTTGTAGCAATAGACTCTCTCCTCTTGGGTGGCATTTCCCTCTTGTATAGATCCATATAATACTACTCTCGCCTTCCTGACCTCTACATCTCTTTGGCCATATCCGCAATCGACCCACTACAAGTGGCTATGAAGTCCACCACCTACTAATCGACCCGCTACTACCCAACCATTGTTGCATCCCTCTCTATCCTTAGGGAATCTCTCTTTGTCCTCAAAGCCCCCAACTCCGCCTCTAGCACCTATATCCTAGTTGTCACTGTATCTAATCGGGTTTGTAGGTCCACTATCCTCTGATCTACTGAACCATCTCCGCCTCTCGTAACCACCTCCTCTAGTCCCTCTCCCACATCCACACCCATCACGATCCTCTCTCGGAGGACTCGCTTTTCCTTAGAGATCTCCTCCTCCTCCTATCTCTCCTCCATCTCTGCCTCCTCCATGGTCACATCATGCTAACCAATATCTAGGAGTACCTCCTCCTGTCAATCCTTCTCATGCTCCTCCTCATGCTCTCCCTCCTCCCTAATCGATGACAAAGGTCTCACCACTCATTGTCCCCTTGCCCTCCTATGTTGGGCTCAACCTCCTCTACCTCCTCCTTGTCCATCACCACCATCATCACCTCTCCCCCCATCTCCTCTTCGTCTCCAACCCTTGAAGTGGCCTTGTGGGCCCCTACCTCGACACTCTACTGGCGCTGACTAGTCTGGATCTGTGAATGGGTGAGGTCAATGAGTAGCCCACCATGCATCATAATTTGTTGTGGTACCTGCATCTGAATCACCACCTCTCCATCCCCACTATACAAGTTGCAATGCATCTATCCCCTGCTCTGCCACTACCATTGGTATCATCTATCCCCATGGTTATACCTCTCACGAAGATCGTGGAAACTCGGCTATGCCCGTGGGTATATCCCACATCTCCACGAACCGCCTCCGTACCCAATCTGGAAAGTACATCTATATAATAATGCTAGGATTGGATTATCCGTCCAATCAAAAACCTCGCCTGTATGCACCATGGTAGATGTTCATCCTCATTCGACCACTGTTGACAATATCTGTATGGCTTCCATACGAAACTTGCAAGCAAGTTGATACCATGCTGCCAATACCCCACATCTACGACATGGGTCTAATTCACAACCCCGCCATAGAAATATACATAAGGCATCCCATCACCTAGTTTCATACCCATTGGAGGATGGAACACGACAATGTGCTCCCACGGTTATACCATCAATAAGGTCATACTGTAGTTCATCGATTGACCATCGTGGTAGGAAATGTCGTCCAATTGGAAATATACCATGGCTAGTAGACACAGTCCCCATGCATACATTGTGCCCCTGGACATCATCCCCATGAGCACCTCTCCTCATCCCACTATAAATCCATGGCCTTTGCAATCCAAAATGACAATCCCAACAATCAAAGTACACAAAATGCAGCCCCATCTCTCATACCTCTTAGCCAGGCACTCCCACCTAATCTCATACTCCTCGACACCCAAATCCATGACATCATCATGCTCATAATGCTCTTTGATAGCTCTATATCCCTGCTTTGGATCATACCTCACCTACTCTCCACGGACCAACAACCACAGAATCCTATAGATGTCCTTAAGCGTCATTTTTGCCTCCCCTATTGAGAAATGGAACAAGCATGTCTCTAAATCCCATCTCTCGATGAGTGCAGTCAGTAATCCCCTATTCACCCTAATGACGGGCATGTAGGTCACATAATACAAACCAAGATGCATTAGCTGACACTTCTCAGCATTCGATAATTGATCTCGTAACCTAAATGTCGACGGTCGCAACTCTCATGTGTAAATCGGGGCAAGTACCACTTGTGGTCACAAGCAAAAGTCATTGAGTTAATCTAAAACCCTAGTTAAACCTATTAGATCCAAATTGAAAAAGAAACTTCATCATAAATTGGGGAAAATCTTTAAACAGGGCATTTTGTCACTCTGCTTAACAAATGAGTCACACATGCCAAACGCGTCACATTTATGTATATGCGTTGCTAGGGTCACATGCGGTCAACCCCTCAACACTTGTGTGCCATCTTTCACATGCATCATTTCATTTTGTACATGTGGCTTACATTAGTGTTTGCATTGCTCTTGACCACATCTACGGTGTAGAAGCAAATGCGGCACACTTTACAATTGTGCTACACTGCATTCGTACAAACCCTAGCTACACTTGCGGTGCACCATGTAGTTGCGGTGAACCGCCCCCACATGCGATGCACACAATAGTAGTTTCGGTGAACAACATTCATCACATCTTCTCGCTCAACTTTAGAGCCCTAAATCTACACAAAAATGAAAAATTGACGAAGTGGGTTTGGAGTACTTACCTCTTTTTCTATCTCAACTTCCTTATTTGTGCCATTCTTATCTCTTCACATCTCAATTAATTTCCACCCTTGATTGAATTATTTTATAACTCAATCTTAGCCATTAATCCTTATATTTTCCCTAATTTAGCCCTAACCCTCTTTCATGCTACAACTTTCATTCTTGGCCATTGATTTTCATATCTTATTGGCTTTTAATCTCAACCAGTCATTTCAATTTGGCATTCTATAAAAGACACCTATCATTGTCATTTCAACATTTTATCTACATCTTATGCTACCCAATTCATACTTAAGTACATGTTATCAAAGGAGACTACTACAATCTTCAATATTTTGCTATCATTGTCATTAGGCTATCATTGCATACTCAAATCTAAGAGAAATCAATCACATCAAGCAAAATGGAGGACAATGGAGGTGAATCAACCATGGTATAGGTGATATTTCTTTATGTTTATGTTTCTATGTTGGATTGTACTTCATTGTTGGTTTAGGGATTTATGGTTTTAGTTTTGATGCTTTATTACCTTAACCTTAATTTTACCCTAGATTATAGACTCTTCAACCTTGTGTTCCATATTCTCATTTATCTCTTAAGAAGATGAAGGGTATGGTTTGTTAGAATTATGAAAGCACACACAAAGCAAGATCAAATAGCAAACGAGAACACCTTCCATGCACAAGAATTGCAAATAATGATTTGTTATATCCTCAAAAAGAAAAACTTCTAGAATTGAGGAGCTTTCCCTGAACTTCATAATACAATGAAGGAGAGTTCTTATAAGAAAACCCTAAATGAGAAAAGGATTAGATCATGACAAGTGTTGACATCACATGTGACAAGATAAAATCATCTAATAATAGCTCAATTTAATAGAAGAACAAAGCACACATAGGTTAACTTAAGTTCATAAAGAGAAATTGGCCTAATAATCAATTAAAGATTAATTAATTATTAGTTAATGAATTATTACTCTAACACCCCCCTTAAGTGTAACTTAGGGAGTAGCTACAAAACTCTAAAAAGAGAATGCATAAAAAGAAAAGAATGCAAGAAGGGGTCTCAACAAACAAGGCCTAATGAGGTACCCATGTATAGGCAATCTAATCTCTCATAACTGGAGAAATGGAGAAAACCTTGTGAGAAACTCCTCTCCAAAAGAGAGAGAAAGGTGAATGAAGGACTAAGAAGCCTTCAAACCAATGTCTCAAAAAGAATAGGAACATGAAGAGCATTGTTGAAGCACAAAGAAGTTGTAGACAAATATCAAAAGATGACTACTATAGTGTTGAAATGAAGAACCTCCTCTAAAATAGATATGATCAAGATCAAAAAGATAAGAATTTGCATGAGTTCCCCCAACGACACTATTGAAACAATGATTAGATGACAAACATAGGCAAAACATATGAGAATAGAAGATATGAATGACACATGAATCTGCATGAGACCCCAACAACACTAAACCATGCAAGATGCAAGTCAAAAATATAGGTACCAATATGTAATACCTCCTTTTTCAATATTCCTTATTTGGCTCAGTTTGGTGATTTGACTCACTTACTATATTTAGTAAGTGTTATATTCAGTAATTGGTCCTAGGAGCATTGTCCTGTAGGGTTTCTAGTTTGGGTAGTGCTTGGCAGTTGTTTGGTGAGTTCTAATATTTTGGCATATTATGACATATGTTATAATGCTATGAAAGACCCCCCTTTCGCCTAGTTGAGCAACATTGTTTTACAAAAGGGGACAATGTATTTTAAGTGGATGCTTAGAAAAGAGATTTATTTATCATTTTTTTAAGGCTAATATAATGCCTCATAAGGTGAGACACTTAGTTTAGGCTTAATGCCAATTTTAAATCAAAAATCAAAAATGGAATTTTGGAGGCAAAAATTTGGACACCCTTCTTGGGGTAATTTCATGTCATTTCTTAAAGTGAAATGAGAGGGAAAATATATTTAAATTCAAATGCAAGTTTCCCTAATTCTTCCCTCACTTTATAAATATGAGTTGGAGCTCTCATTTGCATATGGAGGATTTGACAACTTAAGGAGACTCTGTGGATTGTTTCTAGAACTTATACATTGTTGGTTGAGGAAGAAAACCCTCTCCTTTAGTTGTTGGTTTCGATGGTGAAAGACCCACCCTAACTAGTTGGAGTGATCCTACCTCAGAAATCACCATTGTTTTTAGAAGATTGATCATTCTAGGGTTTCTAATATGAAGAATTTTTTAGTGTTTTGATGTGGGTTCGAAGATTTTGATGTGCTTGTTGATTTTTTTTATTTGGGTGATGATTAGAGTTTTAAAGATGCATTAACATAGGTCTAATATTCATTTCCAAAATTCTAGAAATCTATTTTACATAGTGGCTGGAAGCGATGATTTGTTTCTAGCTCAGTTGGTGTTCGAAGTTTGGATCTAGGTAGTTTTCCAAAAGATTCCTCTTAGTTGGGTGTCTCATCTCAAGTGTTCATTTTCTTTTTTTAGAGTATTGATTTTAGGTGAGCAAATCGTCTCTCCAAGGGAGTCGTGCCAATCTGGGGTTGAGCAACATTTTGGCCTGCTGTTACAGGAGTCTAGAATCTACACTTTGGGGGTTTGAAATAGCTATCATTCGAAGGGAAAGTGTTGTAGATGGTTCGTGTATGAACATACATGCTATGTGAAAAAAAATTGCAATGTAATGATGATTTTATATGGTTGTTAAAGCTCGATTTAGAACCATTATTGGGTCTGAAAGTACTTTCTTAAGTATGATTTCTATTGTAGTTCATTGATAAATAATATGCAAAGAATTCCTTTTGATGGTGCAAATTCTATGTTCATTTCTTTTCTTTGCAATATTTTCTATGGTTATCACGATGTATTGAAAGCACCTAAACCAAGAAGAAACCTGCAAACTATCATACACAACAACAAACACAAAAAAAATCAAGGGGTGGTCATTACAGTGGTATCAAAGCATAAAACGGACCTGCCAACCAGTGGGTAGTGCATTGCTATGAGCATTAGTGATAGAGAGAGAAGATACCTTGAAAGGTTAAGAAAAGGTGAGGATTTATGGGAGCATTGGCCTTTTGAGAGGAAGGAACAACACTTTGAAACACACTTAGTAGGATCAACAAGTTCAGAAAATATGGGTGAAAGGAGTGAAAGCACCAAATCGGATGATGCTTCTCTTGGATGTTGTGGTTAGGGGACAAGAAATGGCAGCCTAATATCCTCAAGAAACCAATTAGAAACTCGCACATTTGAGATGTTGAACTGATTGGGAGTCAACAACAAAGGTAACAGAGGCAATAATGTGCATAGAAAAAATATGGGTCACGTGGAGCAGCCAATCAACAGCAAAGGGTAGCCATGGCTAGACCTCTCATGCCTATTTTTCCACCAAGAGTGAAAGCTCAACCCAATCAGGAGCTCACCTTGATTGAGATCCAGGATCAATTTAGATAGGATTGGATTGATGCAGGGCCTGGGTTTCAGCATGACATATCCCAACGTGAATATATGGATCTTCGAATGAGGTATATGCCCAATAGGGGCAATAGATAGCACCATAATGATTTGCAAAGGAAAGTTCAAAAACTTAGCCTTCTTATTTTGACAGGTGCAGTGAGATTTCAACGAGTATGGGTTCAAAGGGTGGACACATACTTCCAATCTAAACCCCATGCCTGAAGAAGAATCCATAAAATATGTTGTTATGCACCTCG
The DNA here is from genome assembly GCA_007258455.2 of Sequoia sempervirens. Taxonomy (NCBI): domain Eukaryota; kingdom Viridiplantae; phylum Streptophyta; class Pinopsida; order Cupressales; family Cupressaceae; genus Sequoia; species Sequoia sempervirens. Next base: position 64,476 of record VDFB02057913.1, read on the forward strand.
ATGGAGTTGCACATAAGTGGTGGCATCATGGGATGATCACAATGGGGCATGCTCAGATTACATCTTATACTAAGTTTACTCAAAGACTCATAGAGAGGTTCGATAAGAAGGATCCAAAACTTCATTTTAAGGATGTGGAAAAGTTGAAACCTTACTTATTCAATGAAGAGCAAGTGGTTGAAGAGAAGTTCATAGCAGAAAAATCTAATGAAGTGATTGCTTTGAAACATGATAAATGTGAGATGGAGCCTTAGGATGACCCTTTGGTCATGCATGCAACTACTGTGGATAAGGTTGTGCATGAAGCAATTGATGAAACAAGCGTGTATAAACCTTTAGAGCTATCCAATGAAGTTGAGATACCTTTAGATGATGGGCATGTTGAAAACAAAAGGGATGATGTCTTCAAATCAACTAATAATGATGATTCTTTACCTCATGTTGGTAATGGTGACACAGGTGGCTTTGGGTTTGACTACCAAACCAATCCTATGGAGAGAGATGCTTATGATGATTCCAGTCCTAATGAGTTGGAGAGTGACTTATTTAGAAAGGCAACTACTCTTGAGGAGCACAATGAATGCTTATTCTCTAAATAAAGCGATCAAGCCTTCTACAAATGGGATTTGGGTGTGTTGGCACTTAAGTAGATGAGGACCCACATTAGGATGAATTTCCTTTTGATTGTAATGATGCTCGTACTTCATCTCAGGAGTCATGCATAGAGAATGACATTGAGGAAGGTGAAGTTGTATGCAAACTAAAAAACTTAATGCATGAGACTAAAATTGATTGTGGGCCTAGCTTTGAAAAGGAGGTACATGAGACTTGGGACAACCACTACTAAAAGGTATGACAAAGATACTAATTTCAGTTTTCATCATAGCACCAGTTTACTATCTTTGCATGAACATGATTGGAAAAATCAGTTATTGGTGTCTACTAAAAATGAAGTGCACACATTATCTAGATCGAATGACATTAGAAGCCTTGTTGAAAATTTCATCTTGAAGACACCAAGAAACCAATATGAGAATTTTTTTCCCCTTGTTGCTTCACCCATGATCAGGAACACTATGGAAGGAATAAAATCAACTTTCTTTCACATGATGCATGATATAGATATAGCCACCAAGTTTGTGGATGAGACTTTATCCACAGATAAGCAATTAATGAGAAAGGTTAATGAGCTCACCATTGAGCTTAATTCCATGAAGCTTGCTTTGGGAAGTGTCCAAGAAGCACTTCTTGAAGCAAATGAACAGCTCTACAAGGCTAAACAATTTGAAGAGCAAGAGAACAGAGAAAGGGTCAAGGAGATAGAACAGGTAATAGAAGATCTTGATTGCATTCAGGAGGAGTATGATCTTGCTCATTGTCCCAAAAATTCAAAAAATAAGAGTTTGGATCAACAGAAGGATTGGTTTGATTTTGGAGTTGATAATCTTTAGTTCATTGATAATCCTTTATTTGAATGGGATGATGATTTGACTCATGATAATCCACTTTTCGAGTTAGATGACGAAAACCTAACCAATTAAAATGATGAGAGTGGATTTGATTACAAGATTTGGGACCCGGGTGTAATTTCCAACCATGAGATGTTGTCTCAGGATTGGTGTAGTGGGTTGACTTTTCGATCAATTTGCACTTGATTTCGGATTCTAATCCGCATATGAGTTGGATGGTTCTTCTAGTCCGACAATTGAGTAGCTCATGGTTGAGGTTGTATGGTAGATGCGATTTGACCACATGAGATGATTTTGTTGTTATTTCCATACTCATCTCTCCTATGTTTTTAGTAGGATTTCGGATTGATTATTGCTGCCCTTACATTTTTTCATTGGTTATGGTGACATCCTTTAATAAGCATATTGATTTTGAGTTTTGGCAGGCCTTTGGGCAACTAACTGTGAGTGTTTTTCTAGACACAATTCATTCATTATTGCTTCCACTCTGGTGAGTGACGTTCACTGTAGTTACTTCATGGAGATGATATGCATAATCCAGGCACTGTCCTAATGATTGTAATGGTTTGGGTGTGTTGGTGTGTTCAAAACCTTTCTTTTAACACTTGGATGTTAAGTGTTGATGTTATGATTTTAGTTTCCGACAACAGAGGCATTTCTTGGTTGGCAGATTTCAAAGATGTGACAATGATTGACTTGCTTCATGTTTGGGGCATCACAAGGTGTGATGTTCAGGTTTATGTTTTATGGTTGAGTAGGGTGCTTTTTATGTTGCCCAGGATCGTGATTGGCAGTGAGTTTGTTCATGTGGCCTTCTCTAAGTTACTTTGGCAGGATATATTTCATATAATTGATTTCAATACTTTAAGGTATTTCAATATGGGCTTTGATGATGTTTACTTTTTGGGGTTCCAAGATAGGGGAATGTAGTTTGGGTAGGATGGTTTGACAGTTATGATCAAAGTAGTGCAACGTCAACATGGTGGTTCCTTTTTGAGACTATCTTGGAACCTTGACATCATATTGTTTTGTAGTGCAACAACCATTTGGGATGAGAGAGCCAATGTTAACTTTCTAAAGTTTACTCCTGTGGCACATCAGTTTGGTTCTCTCAAAGAGCATTTCTTTAAGGGGTTCATCAAGTTTACATAGTATTTGATTGCTCTTCTTACAAGAGGTCTTTTGTGTTGGTACTTCGCAAGACAGTGCCTTGAGTAGATGGTGCTACAAATCTCCTAGGTTGATTTGGGACCTTAGGATCTTACTTGGTTTTAAGGTGGATCAGTCTGTTGTTTCTGGAGTTGTGATGGCATTGCTTGAACACAAAAAATCTTTAGGAAGGGAGGACTATAATGCTCCTTTTTTTAGTGTTCCTTATTTGGGCCAATTCAATGATTTGACTCACTTACTATTTTTAGTAAGTGTTATATTTAGTATACGGTCTTGGCAACAGTATCATGCAAGGTTTCCAATTTGGGTAGTGCTTGGTAGTTATTTGGTGAGTTATAATGTTTTGGCATATTATTCACTAAAGTCTTCAAAAGGTGATTTTATGACCTATGTTATAATGTTATAAAAGACCCCCCCTTTGGCCTAGTTGAGCAATGTTGTTTTAAAAAAAGGGAGAATGTACTTCAAGTGGATGCCTAGAAAAGAGGTTTATTTATTATTTTATAAGGCTAATGTTATGCCTCAGAAGATGGGACATATAGTTTGGGTTTAATGTCAATTTTAAATAAAAAGTCAAAAGTGGAATTTTGGAGGCAAAAAGTTGGACGCCCCTCTTGCGGTAATTATGAAATGAGGGAAAATATATTCAAATTCAAATGTAGGATGCCCTAATTCTTCCCTCACTTAATAAATATGAGTTTGAGCTCTCATTTGCATACGAAGGATTTGACAACTTAAGGAGACTCTATCGATTTTTTTTCAGAACTTATACATTACTAGTTGAGGACGAAAAACCCTCTCCTTTAGTTGCTGGTTTCGGTGGTGAAGACCCACCTTAGCTGCTTGGAGTGATTCTACCTAAGGAATCACCATTGTTTTTGAGAAGATTGATCATTTTAAGGTTTATAATATGAAGATTTTCTTAGTGTTTTGATGTGTGCTCGAAGATCTTGATGTGCTTGTTGATTTTCTTTATTTAGGTGATGATTAGAGGTGTTAAAGACACATTAACAAAGGTCTGATATTCATTTCCAGAATTTTAGAAATCCATTTTACATAGTGGTTGAAAGCGATGATTTGTTTGTAACTCAATTGGTGTTCGAAGTTTGGTTCTGGGTAGTTTTCCAAAACTCCTCATAGTTGGGCACCTCATTTCAAGTGTTCATTTGCTTTTTTGGAATTTGACTTTAGGGAGCAAATCGCCCCTCCTAAGGAGTCATGCCAATTTGGGGTTGAGCAATGGTTTGGCCTAGTTTTACAAGTCTAAAATCTGCACTTTTAGGGTTTGAAATAGTTGTCATTCAAAGGGAAGGTGTTGCAGATGGTTCGCATATGAACATACCTGCTACATTACAAAAGTTTGCAACGTAATGATGATTTTATATGGCTATTAAAGTTTAGTTCAAAACTGTTATTAGGTCTAAAAGTACTTTCTTAAGTTTGATTTCTATTGTAATTCATTACTTACTGATATGTAACAAAAATTTTGTGATGTTAGTGCAAATGCTATGTTGATTTCCTTTCTTTGCAATATTTTTTATGGTTATCGCGATGTATTGAAATCACTTGAAACAAGAACAAACATACAAACTATCATACACAACAACAAACACAAAAAAATTAATCAGGGGGTGGTCATTACACAATAGTTTGAAGAACACTAATAAAGTGAAAAAGGAAGGTCACCTAAAAATAGGAATGCAAGAGTGTCTATATGGTAAGTGTTTCATCTCACTGAAATGCATGGGTATCCAACCATTGCATCCACCTAGTGCATAGAAACAAAAAATAGATACATAGATCACTCTAAAACGAAACCAATGAAGCATTAGCAATAGCAAAAGAACCCCCCCTCCCAATAATGTAGACAAGGGAGAGCCATGAAAGGTACACTGAAACTATCACGCAGAAATGCATGAAGAACAAAGAACATCTGAGCGTGCACATGAAAGTATCTACAACTAAAAAAAAGTGTGAAATTCAAGGCACACACACATGAGGCAAGAATCACTAGGATTTGATGATGTGCAAGGAATACTCACTTTATAACATAGTGTGAGTACCAAAGGCACAACTGAATGTGTGAAATCCCCAAAATCCATGTACAGCAGTGGCACTTTATCTCAATGCATCTACAAAAGAAAAAGTGCTTACAAAAGATGAATGCAATGCCCAAATAGGACAAAATGTTGTAAATACATGTAGAATAGCCAAAATGAAATCATCTCATGCAAATGAAAGTTTCCAAGAGCTAAAGTAATTCACCAAAATTTTAAAACAAAAAAAAATGAATAAAGCGTATCTATAGAAAAATCTTGAAAATTGCATGGATAGTTGTGAAGAGCTCTAAAAGACCTTTTCAATGCCATAAGAAATACAAAATATGAAAAAAACTGCTCAAAATTGTGAGCTCAGGAGTAAAAATAGCACATTTGACTTTGACAACTTGTAGAATGCACTAACAGCAAAAAATAGTGATAAGATCCACACCACTAGAAAGTATGCTAAACCAACTTTCTAACGATATTTCATTCCCCCAATTTTGATATTATATGCCCAACTTATCACTAAAAGAAATAAATTGCTCCTTTAGGACACAAAGGGGGCTAGGAAGGGGGCATGCCTACATCCATACTGTTGATATTAAAAAAAAGTCAATGAACAAAATATTTTATAAATGGGCAGGATATATCATAGGGCATTGTTGAACAATCAAAAATAATCATCGAGGATATTCGTCAACCTTCATAAAACTAGACTCTAGAGTGTTGCCAAAAGAATTTGAAACTTGTTGAAATTGTATGTCAACCACTGCCAAAGGTATCGAGCGACATTGATTTGGCCATCGCCGGTGTTGTGTATAGGGCTAAGCTATATATAGCGCTAGTGCTATATGTAGCATTGTGCGCATTGAAGCGCTTCCTTTTTATTTTTTATTTTGTGAAAATGTGTATGGACAAGTAATACATAGCCCCTCTACAAAAAAAATTGCCTCAAAAGCTCTTGACGATGAATATAGGAAAATTTATAATCAAATTTTGTTTTTTTGAACTCCTAAATGCAATAGTTAGCTTCGTTTTGCTCCAACATGCAACAAAAAAAAGTCCATATCCAAAACCTACAAAAATATATGAAGATTCTAGATTTGATGCCTTTGTAACCCTAGTTGAAGAAAAACCCTCAAAATTTGAGAAAGGATTTGTTGAGCCCATACGCTAATACCACGTTAGAATTGTTAAAACACACACAAAGTAAGATCAAACAACAAAAGAAAACACCTTTCATGTACGAGTGTAATGAAATAACTTGCACAATAAAATAATATGATATTACATATGTTGAAAATACTTGATAATAACTAAGAATAACAAGCAACTTCGAGGGGGAAAACCTCCAAATATCTCCAATGAGAACACAATTCACAATTTGATGATCAAATAAGACTCACAACCTCCTATATATACCTATTTATGCCTAGGATATCACCCAGGCTAACTTAAATAACCCTATATAAGCCCTAGGGCAACCTAATCAACTAAATAACAATATAATAATGATAATATAACTTAATTAGGAGTTAAGATAGCCATAACCTGACTATTCATAACCCGATGTACTCTAATATTAAGGGCGTAGCATGCCCCCCTATTCAAATAAGTATTGTCCTCAATGCTAGGCAATTTTGGATGGTTTTGAATGAAATCGTTGTCCTCCCATGTGGGATCTTCAATTGGTAAATTCTTCCATTGGGTGAGATACTGAGTGAGTGTTCTGATCCTTAGCTTCCTTGTGTATTTTTGAAGAATACATTCTAGTTCCAATATGATACTTCCTTCTTCATCAAGCTCCTATAATATTATCTAAGTAGGGATATTATTCCCAATTAGCTTCTTCAAACGAGAAACATGAAAAAATGGATGTATCTTTGTTGTTGATGGTGATTCAAGCTTGTAGGCAACACTACCTATCTTCTGCATGATTTGATATGGGCCATAATATTTTGGAGACAACTTGTTATTCTATGACTGTTGCTTCAACAACATTTGCTTGTAAGGTTGCAATCTCAAGAAAACCCAATCCCCAACATCAAAAATTCTTTCACTACAGTGTTGTGTTAGGGTTAGAGATGGCAAATATCTAACAATTAAATGCATATTTAATTAATAAATAGAGAAACTAAAGCACACACAGAATAAATCATAACACAGAATTTAACATGGTTCACCCAATCTGAACTACATCCACCAAACCGCAGCCATCCAATACTTTTATTATCCAGTGTAAAACCTATTATAATCTTGCAAATAATCGTGTTTTTCATCATACTATAATACCCATCCTAACCCCCTTTTTAACAAGCTTAGAAGCTTCCAGATTTTTGGGTTTTACAAAATCGGATTTTTTCTTTTTCGTTGATTTTTCCCTTTTTTGGTCATGACGTGAAAAAGTATAGCATGAAAAAGTATAGGGGCCAGGGTGTACAGTATACCATGGGCTATACAGTATAGCATGATCAGTCCTTGCTTGTACCAGCAATCTCCCACTTGGAGACTGATCCTGGATGACACTGTTGTACTTACAACTCCCACTAGAGATAAGTACCTTGGACCCTGTTGCTCTGTTATACCTGAATTCAACCTTGAAAGCAAACCAAAGTTGAAGAGGAGCTCATATTCTCCCTTTTCATTGCCTTCATAAACATATCCGCTAGATTGACATCACATTGTGTATCTTGTCGGCTTAACTGTCCATCCTTCAACCTTGACCGAATGAAATGATATCTCAAAATTTGGATGTGTTTATTTTAGAATGCAAAGCAAAATTCTTTGCAAGATGTATAACACTCTGGCTGTCTGTAAACAAGTAATTTCCAGCCTGTTGTTTTCCCAACTCATCCATGAAAAGTTGCAACCATATCATCTCTTTTGCCACCTCTGTTGCAGCAACATACTCTACCTTTGTGGTGGATAAAGCAACCATCTTTTGCAATTGAGAAATCCAACTCACTGCTGTCCCACCAACTGTAAATACATAACCTGTGGTACTTCGCCTGGTATCTATATCCCCTACCAAATCTGAGTCAACATAGTCTTTTAAATTAGTATTAGAGCCCCCAAAACATAAACATTTATTGGATGTACCTCTCAAGTACCCGATAATCCATTTTACCGCATTCCAATGCTCAACTCTAAGATTACTCAAATACCTGCTAACAACTCCTACGACATGTGCAATATCCGGTCTCGTGCATACCATGGTATACATTAAACTACCTATAGCTGAAGCATATGGTACCTTGGACATTTTTTCTTCCTCCTTTTGTGTCTTTGGACACATCTCCTTAGTCAATTTAACATGACTAGGCAAAGGTGTGCTGATAGCTTTTGCATTCTCCATATGAAATATCTGCAACACCTTTTCAACATAATTAGCCTGAGATAAAAATAATTGTCTACTTTTCCTATCTCTATGAATTTTCATACCAAGGATTTGCTTTGCTGCCCCCAAATCCTTCATAGCAAAAAATTTTGCTAACTATTGTTTTAGCTCACTTATGCGATCCATGTTTGACCCTGCTACAAGCATGTCATCAACATATAAACATAAAATAATGTAGTTGTCATTATCCAACCTCTTAAAATAAACACAATGATCAGAATTACATTGATTGTAGCCTTGCTTAGCCATAAAACTATCAAATTTCAAGTACCATTGCTGAGGTGTTTGCTTCAAGCCATATAAACTTTTCTTCAATCTGCACACTAGTATCTCCTTACCTTTGACCTCAAATCCTTGTGGCTGGTCCATATATATTTCCTCTTCCAAATCACCATGGAGAAAGACTGTTTTAACATCAAGTTGTTCTAAATGCAAATATTCAGCAGCCACAATACTCCATCCTCTTTCAGCCTATAAACCCATTTGTTTGGTAAAGTCTTTTTACCTGCAGACAACTTGCATAATTCCCAAGTCTGGTTTTTCAGCAAGGAGTCTATTTCTTCTTCCATTCCATGCTCCCACTAAACCTTGGTATCCACCTGCATAGCTTCATCATAATATTCTGGTTCACCAGCATCAGTTAACAAAATGGTATACAAAGAGGGAGAGAATCTTTCTAGAGGTCTACTTATCCTTGAAGATCGTATAATGGGAGTTTGTGGTATTTGTTGTTGTTGTTGTTGCCCAACATGAGGAACCGGCATCATTGTTTGGAATATCATCCACCATTGCATAATCATTTTCTTTCTTCTCATGCTGCAGCAACAGATCTTTGTACAACACTTTTTCATTGAATATGACATCCCTGCTTCTCACAATTTTCTAATTTTCAAAATCCCAAAGCCTATAACAAAATTCATCAATGCCATATCCAACAAATACACATTTCTTTGATTTTACATCAAGCTTGGTTCTATTTTCAGAATCTACATGTACAAATGCTTCACAACCAAAGGTTTTGAGAAAAAAATAACTCACCTT
>VDFB02057915.1:0-20784 GCA_007258455.2 Sequoia sempervirens
ATAATTTAAGTCAAAATATGGATGTTGTACACGTACATGGTATGGTAAAAAAAAGTGACTTTTAAATAGTTGTTTTTAGAAATGCCTATTGAAACTCAATTTTTACAATCTCAGTATTGAAATAAATTACATATTTGGAAACTAGAATCTGAGTACTACATTTTATGATTAGTGGCTTTTTTGAAGATTCCATCTCTAAGTGCTTCAAATTTTAAGGTCAACTGTGTCAAATTCTGAAAATCAGGAAAAACACTTCCACTTTTGGCCAAAAGTGGACTCAACTGCCAACACCCATTCCAAAAAAAAAATCAACAAATCAATTTCTTCATCAAATTATCCAATCACATCACTTCTAATCAAATCCGTTCTTCTAATCAATCCAATCATTATCATCAAATAAAATCATTTCTTCATCAATCCAATCAATCAAAATAATTCCAAGCAATCAATCCAAATGCAAATCAATCCTTAAAACCATACCAACCAAGCTAATCAATCTTGCCAAATTATCCAATCACATCCTTTGGTCTTGATCCTAGCCTTGTTGTAAACCCAATCATCACTAATCAATCAATTAATCAATCATTCTTGTGTTGATCTAGGGATATATCGTTCCCCACAATGACAACACTATAATCATCATCATCAATCAATCAATTAACCATCGGTTTATAGCTTGATAGGGGCAATACCTTGTTTGTTTTTGTATCATTTGTGCATGCTTGCTTGCTTGCTTGTGTGTGTTATCATTTCAATTTGCATTTGCATCAAATCGGAATCACTCCCAGCTAATATTCATATCTTGTATCTAGACAAGGTTGTATTACGCTGGGGCACGAGACACATTGTCACCTTGGTCCTTAGACCTTAGTGCATAACGTCTAGTGCTATATCAAACATATGATTTCTCACTTTATTGCAGCATAGTGTGTAATTCTTCTTTTTCATCTACTTCTTATCTTGTATCATTCATCTTATCCCTCCTTTATCATTTCATTCATTCATTTCAAGATCATATTTGTGTTTGTCCAACTTTCATATCCTCTCAAGGGGGCATCATCATTATCATATCCTACATCATCATCCCATTTCTTCATGTCTTTTGCATCATCATATTCTTCTATCATCCCTATCTTTCATTCATCTTACTCCTCACTTCCTCAAGTGGTTGGGGCATCATCTTCTTCTTTTTTTTCTCTATCCATACCTTAGCTTCTTTGAAATGATGTTACTCGACATAAATCTCATCATCTCAAACATCACCTCAAAGAGGGGAAAAATGTAGACACCCAAAATTGTCCATGTCATAACATTACCTAGTCGATACATGACCTTGTAAGACATCTTGCAATATTTTACCCTAGGTCATTACCTTATCCCATTTATTCCACTTAATCACCTTCTCAATTAATTAAATAAATCCCCTTCACATGTCTCAAAATAATTCAAATTAAATATTTGAATTAATCTCTCACTTATTACCACTTTGCAACATGTGTCACATGACTACAACTCTTCACATGCACAAATAATTTAAATAATTTTATTATTTAAATTATGAGATTCCCACTCACATCTTATTTTTAGCCCCACTTATTTGTGCGTCATAGGCATCTTTTCCTCTAAAATAAATAATAGAATCTCATTTATTCCCTCACATCCTAATTTTAGCCTCATGTCATAACCCACTTAATGTTCACCATAGGCATTAAAATCAACTTTTAATCCTAGCCATACACATCACACAATTGAATTTTAATCTTAGCCATCAAATCTTATTAGCTCCTTCCTATAAATCTAGCCTCATGCAGGCCATTTGGATCAATCTTCTTCTAGTATCCACACTCTACCAAAATTTCCTCCAATCTTCTCATCTATTCATCCATCCTCTACCATCTATCATCTTCATCTTAATGTTATGCTGCGAGAATGGGCAATCAATATCAACATATCAAATCATTCAATCCTTCAAAATCTTGCATGCTTATGTGAGGTGGAGAAGAGCAATGGAGATAAATCAAATCTAGCTTGGAGATCAGTTTGCTTTGCTTTCTTGTTTTCATTTCATGCTAGTTTGTGCTTAATTGTGCTTGTTACGGTTTCATTATTGATGCTTATGCTTTTTCCCTAAGATAGTTTTCCCTAACCACACCTTTAGTTAGTTAATGTATTTATTATACCATGTTAAGTATGTAGTCAGTATGAGTGTGGTGGTCTAGAAGGATATATTTTGGGCATAGAGATTAAATAATATGGTTGGAATTTCCTTAAAAAATGCAGTGTAGCTTTGTGGTTTGAAAAGAGAGTATGTCTATAATAGTTTTATCAGTTTCCTAAGTTTATGGTGGCACAACTCAGTGTGCAAGGATGATGAAATGTCATAAATTTGATCAAGATATTCAAAGTTTGAGGCATGTGTGGTAATGACTACTAGCATGCATAATTCAAATCATGTATGTGGAGTGAGGATATGACTTGTTTAAGATTCATGTACTGGCGCAAAGCATCAAGTTCTTTTGGTGGAAATTTTGGACCATTATATTATACATTTCATGTAATTTGAATTTAGGTCCACCCTTTGTTGTCTAGGTTTGTGTGGATCCCTGGCCGACACAAAAGAGTGTTAATGTAATGTCATGTATATATTTCAAATGTTCAAATTCATTGTATGAATTAGTGAGTGTGTCACAAAAGAATGGAATGTACAAGTGTGTTGTATGCACATGTAATGAATGGAAGGTATGTGACAGAAGTGTGGAGAAAAGAGGGAGCGCCAGTATCAAGGGGTCATTCTCAGTGTGGGAGAGTTTTTGTTGTATCTCTAGTACATGTCAGAGTTAAATTTCAAGTCCACCATTATTTTTGTATTATGGTAGGATTGGTGTTCTACCTGTTGTATTGTTCTGGTTGGGGATTGGTGTCTCTTTCTGGTGGGGATTGTTGTCTCTAGTAGGTTGGTGCCTACAGATTCTTTTGGGGATTGGTGTCTCTAGTAGGTTGGTGCCTACATCACATTGTAAAAATCACTTATTATATTCCTACTTGTGAGATTTTCTCACCGTGGTTTTTTCCCATCTTGGGTTTCCATGTAAATCTAGTGTTATGTGTTATCTTGTGTTGTGTTTTACTTACTAGCTTGTTTGGTTTAGTGCTCTTCATGTTGAAAACTATATAGTAGTTGTAAAGGTTTCCAATTTTTTTTTTATCTACTAATTCACCCACTACCCACCCCCCTCTAAGTAGATTGTGTTCCCTTCAAGCAACTCATTCCTATAAATAAGTCATTTGGATTAGGATATCATGTTCAAATATCGGGTTAAAATGCAATGTAGTTAATCTTTATTATAATAGTAAAAGTACAATTTATTTAGCAAAGAACTTGACATTTCATGTGAGGACCAAGAATATATATTTGTATTATAATTTTGTGAGGTATGTGGTTGAATATGGAAAGGTAAAATTAGAGAAGGTAGATAATTTGAATTTTTTTATAGATGCATTAACCAATCCAATGAGCACAAAGAAGTTCAAATAGTGTTCAAAGTCTATGAGCCTCTTGGCCCCCTAGTAGTTAGATTATAGTGTTGGTTTTCCCTTTGGCTCTAGGAAGGTATTTCAAAAGTGAGAGAATTTTGGGAATTAAAGTGTCTCAACTTCTTTAAGTTCTTTTAATTATTTATCTATTAATTGATATTTTTCTATAAATAATTAAAATTACCATGTTTTAGTATTATATTAATTATTCTCACATGAAAATGGGGCATGAAATTTTGAGGTGTCATATTTTCCAAGTGTTGGTACCTTGGAATGGGTATTTTAAGATGTTATTAAGTGTTGTTTTAAGGTGTCATTAAATGTTTGTTTATAGAATATTTGGAGCACCTTATTTAGAGGGATTTTATGATATAATCTTATGACATGTAAGAGTTTGTAAGAGAGAGGTTACTTGGAAAACTTGACCAACTTTATGATAGGTGATTAATGTAGTCCATTTTTTATGGAAAAGGAGGAATGATAATCTTTTATTCAAGAGTCTTAATAAAGATTATTCCTCAACTTGACATTCCATGCCAAAAAGGAAATGAAAAGAATTGGACTTGAAGTTTCACACAAAATCTTGAAGGAAAACTCACGCTGCATGCAAAATAAAAGAGAAAAGCTAAAGTTTGGGTGCTAAAAGTTAAGAGAAAATAGGCAGATCTGAAGAAGACTTCATGAGAGGGAGAACACTAGGGTTTCCATGTATTGGTTCCATTTACACAATAGTTACAAAATCTATTATAGTGACCAAGGATGGAGAATGAGACAACAGTGCAATGCAATGGATTTTTTTTCAGTGATCTTCAATTCTATACATGAAAGAGAGGTATGTAAAGATTTGTGCGTGGGAATCAACATGCAATATTAAATGGAAAGAGTGGAAGCAATGATAGATTTTGTGAATATCAGTTGTCTTCAACCATGAAAGTTCATGCAAGGAGATGGAAATTGGAAACGGGGAGAAGTAGGTCTATCATGTGCAAATATCTTATTTCATTTTCATTATCAAATGAGATACTTGTAGTTTTCATTATGGTATATTTTAGACGCCATCCTCTTGTTACTATATCTAGAAAGGTACTTGTAGTAGGAGGTTTTAAAGTTCCCAAGGATGATAAGAATTCAGAAACAAAGACAAGAAAAATCATAAAAAATCATAAAACTCAATAACCTTGAGGTTTTACATTCTAGCTTGACAAATAAGAAAGAAAGGGTTGAAACAAAATTGTTACTGAAGGCTGACATTTCGGGAGATAAGGAGGAATTTTGAATCAAACGTAGATGTAGATCTATGTTTGCAAGAGAAGCCTTAATCTTCAACTTGACATCTAACAAGAGGATTGGAAAGGATAGCTTGTCACATTACATGGTTGTTCTAGTGTGTGCAAGATAACCATGTCTTATAGAATACATAAAACGAGAGTGGACATGGAAAAGGAAATTCATCGCCATAATGAAGATGATAGTGGTTTGATATATGAAGGGAGTAATAGATAGAATCTCATGAAGCATGCAAGGCTACACAGGTCTCATGATAAAAGAGGACAGCCTTGTTATGTTATTGATGAGATCAAACCAAGGGACTCTCCAAGACAACTACATAGTTCACAAAGTTCAAAACCTATATGCTGAAGAATAAGAGTAGGTTCAACGTGCTAGAAATATACCAAATATACGAGTGCCAGGTTTCAGTCATGAACAAAAGGAGTGATCCAAATAAAGAAAAATGAATGTGTGTAAAGTCTTCATCTATTGATGACAGAGGAAGAAAAGGTCTATATGTTCATAATGGATAGTAGCAAGAAGAGTCTTTGCTTAAGGTAAAAGGGATGAAAAAAAGGGTATATATATGAACCTTGGTCTGCAACACTCAAAGTTCAAAGGAAAGTAAAATGCATCATTGGAAAAGCCTATACTGAATGTCTAGTTGCCCATAATGAAGCAAGAAAAAAGAAGATATTGAAGATGGAATAATGATAACCAGGGCTTTGAATTTGACACCAAGACAGACATAACTGTCTTCAAAGTTTAAAGTATAGATCATACCATGAAGAGTGCACAAAAATGACTCTCCCACAGTCATAGAAAGAAGTTTCAAAGGATAAAGGGTAGATTACAAAGATGATGCCATAAAATAGAGTTAGGATGACAGTCACTTCAAGGAAAAAGCACAATCAAAAGGCAGTAGATTATGAAAAAATCAAATCTAGGGCAATATAAAAGTTATTGACAGAGCACATGGAAAAGTGTATAAAGGGGTGCATTGAGCATAGTTTTGTTTAGGATGTGGGCCACCTTATTGAATTTTGTGGATGAGATTGTGAGCCTTCTCATGATGTTGCAAAGGTAAGGTTATGGGTCCACTCAGCCTCAGTGGAATTGTGTTCAAAGTGTGGCAATAATATATCAAGATCCATAAGCACAACCATGATATATGATAGAGTATTTAAAGGAAGTTTACATAAACATAACAACCTACAAGTTTGAATGCAATGAGTTACATATAAATAGCCATGAAAGTGTAGATTGTAGACAAAGGGAGATAGTCATAAGATTCAAAAAAGATGACAACCTCATACATGAGTAGAAGAAAAATGATGAAAAACATGATTGAAGCAATATGACATAGGGACAGTCCATTCACAGGAGCACAATGATATATTCAATGAAGACCTTGTTGACTATAATCATGAAAGCCGTATTGTCAGTTAGGGCAATGGGAAATCAAGTTAAGAACAATGATTTGTAATATCAAGCATTGACAGGGAGTTTTCAAACCTGTGCAAGACAAAATGAGTAGGTCTTCAAGAACAATACGGGGGCAGCAAGTGCAGGGGCAACATCATTCAACTTTCAATAGTGCAACAAAAGGGAAGTAAAAGGTCCTATTGCATGATGAATAACAAACCTATGAGACCTAAGCTATCAAGGTACAAAAGATAGTTGAATTTTCATGAGAAAAATGAGAAGGGGAAGCAAATAAAGTTGGTGCTAGTACCTGAATGGACAGTGAACTCAAAAAGGGGTAGAGAATTAAATGAAAAGAGGTGAATCTCCTATATTTTTTTGCATAGTGAATGTCATGAATGAGAAGCCAATAATAGTCATATAAACCATGAGAAGTAAATGAGAAGGCATGACAACGTATAATAAGAGATGAATGCTATTAGATGAGTACTAATGGTATGAGACATAACACAGAGATATGGAGAAGGAAATCATGACAATCCCAAGCATTAGAACACGGTCCTTATCATATATAAAGGGCAGTCACTAAATTTGGAAGACAATCCTTATACAAAGGACAATAGGTTCTTGACATTGTAAGGGCAGTGATTTATAATGTTAAGAAAAATAGAAAATTAAGTGTTAAGGACAACAAATTGATTATATTTAAAGAGCAGAAAATTAAATATTTAAAGAGCAGTGAATTGAGTAGGTAAAGAGCAACAAATTAAGTGTTAAGGATAACAAATTGATTGTATTTACAAAGCAGAAAATTGAGTATTTAAAGAGCATCAAATTAAGTATTTAAAGAGAAACGAATTGAGTATTTAAAGAACGAAAAATTAAGTGTTAAGGACATAAAATTGATTGTGTTAAAGAGTAGCAGATCGATTGATAAAAGAGCAACAAAAAGGCAAAGCTTAAAAGTGATCGTACCTTAGAGGACAACCACCAAAGGAGGACAATTGAGATATGTTTGAAGGGGCAGCAACTTGATCAAACAATTAAAGGAGCAACATTCATTAATGAATGCACAATCAAAGTCAAGAGTTTGAAGGGGAAGCCAAGTATAGAGGGAACATGCCTAAAGAAGACAGTCACTTCAAATTTAGATTATAACCTCAAGATGACAATCAAAACAATGATTATAAATCATCAAATATGGAGGATAGGGTTTTGATTAGAAGTTTAAATGGCACACTAAGAGGAAATCATTGTCATTTTTGACAATATTGAAAGCATGATAGTAGTCAAATTGATAAAGGGTAGCTTTAAAACTTTGATCACTATGACAACTTTGGTAGTGAAATGATGCATGACTATGAACCTTGTTGAAGTTTCTTGGTTGTGACTTTAGATTGCGTGACTGTAGAGCATATGAGAGCATGTAAGGACATTCATCACCATAAGAAGGATAGTCACCTTGATACAATCCATCATGTATGCAACAAAGATGTAGTCAAATCCTCACATGCAAGATTTTAGAAAACCATCAAAGGATAATGCAAAGGGCAGTCTCAAACTTCATTAAAGCACCTAGTTATCTTCTCACATGTTTATCATTATGCAAGGGTATATATATGATTTTTTATAAGTTAAATGATTTGTTCATGCTCAGTTTAGTGGCAATTTGAGGTAATTTTGGCCTACTTTAGAGGCCCTCATGGTCACAACTGAAGTTAGGGGGAGTTTGAGCCTAAAATCGTGCAAATTGGGTAGTTTGAGGCCCTTAAACAAAGTATTTTTTGCCTTATACACCCAGCTAGTTGAAGTTTCATGTGAATTGATTGATGACTCACATTTCAATCAGTTTCATGCATATTTGGAGATTAGTTCAAGTTCAGTTGGAGATGGAGTTTCAAAGAGTTAAACAAAAGTCAACAGAACATTAGTTCAAGTCAACTCCTCTTCACCAAAGGTTGCATGAGTTCACATTCAGTTCAACTCTCCTTGCACATTCAACATCTTCCATGAGGTGCAACCTCTTTCAGAAAAAGATTTTTTTATAAAGCAATCTCTCAACTCTTTTAGAGTAGTTCTTTCATTCCTCTTTTTGGCTTATGCAAAAGAAATGTATTGTAACTCATTATGAGATTCATAGAGCAACAATTTTATGTAGTTTCATTAGTATTTTCAAATTTATACAAGCATAAACTCCTTATCAATAAAAATCATCAAGTTTTCCTTCTCAAAATTCTTGTATTGGATGGTGTTATGAATGATTTGATTTAGTTTTTGTGATTTCAATATTGAATCCTTGAGTTAGGTCTCATTTACAATCATTTTTCATGTAATATTTGAAAAAAATTATGCAGGTCATGGGATGTGTTAGCTGATTTTAAAGTTTGCAGTTGTGAAAACCCATTATTTTCCTGTAACAAAACATGAAACATAACATCCCCTTGAAACATTTTTGTATAAGTTGGTCAAAAATTGAGTTATTCATAGGGAAAATCAGTTTTTGAGAGAAGTTGTGAGTTGAACCAGCAGGTATAAGTCTCGGATCATTGGTGCATCACCTCCTAGGGTTAGTAATAATTTCATTTGAGTTCTTCTATCCCATTTCCTGATCAAGAAGTAGTTTTTAGGAGGTTCATTAGGGGAACCAGCCTACTCTGGACATTCATCTTCACCATAGGCAACCCACAGGTTGAAGATGATCCAATGTTTCGTAGGATAGCTGATTTTCACACTTAGCTAAAGGGTGCTATCCTCATGACAACAATTACACTTGTCATGAAACTCTATTTTGCATAGTGGGAGTTAAAATCTTGGGTGTCCATGTTGGGTGAGTGGTTATGATGCATTATGACAATTGTAAGAGGAAATATTAATTTACTATTTTTAACCTAATGATGAATCTTCATGGGTGGAATTGGGATTTGGTATCCAACATGGGAACCATACCATTAGAGATTTATTGCACATTATTTTGTAAAACTATTTATGGTTTTTATTTTTTCTATTGCCTATAAATTGGGTGTTGAAGTTGTGATATGTATGTTGAATTTGTAGGTACTACAATCTTGTAAAAAAATATTTAAATTGTATGTTGGTGAAACTCATGTGAACAATTTCTCTATAAGTGTGTTGTAATCTAATTTTAGCTTTTAATGACATATTGAGAAGGTTTTAGAGTGGGAGTTTTCTCTTGAAAGAGTTTTCCCACATAATTTTTTTTTGATAGGTAAATTTGATTGTATTGCTTTCAAAAAAAGTTCTTACATCTAGTCTTTGCATCACACAGATGATATTTCAGTATCATAGATAGAAACCCATCTACCTAACACCATAGCCTAGAGCCCCAGACCCCAAAAAACTAGACAAAATGAGGGGGAAGTATCCATCCCTCGTGCAGAAAACCAGGTTGTGGAATATGCCATGTGAATCTACTCAATCATGGCAATGCCAGCCAAAATTGCAAAACTAGCCACCCCAACTCACCACCACACCACCGCTTTCATTGTCACCAAGCCACTCCACCTAGTCGAGCTACAATCAATGGAAAAACAAACCTTTCGCCTACCCATAGCCACATTTGTGCCACCTTCGCACCATCACAAAACTAGACACAGACATGGCCCAAAGCCAACTCCATCACTCATCTAACTCAACCCCTTCAACCAATATTTGTTGGTAAGTGACACTGCAAATATTTTCTGGTGTTGTCATTGTTGGCAACCCTTGTTAGTAATTCAATCCGCACATCAACATTTGATCATATCAATAGACAGATTGAAGACAGTCAAGCTAGAACAGAGCATCCAAAAGATTTGTGCTCATTGACTCATATGCAAATTTTTTGTTATCTTCTTAAGTTGTGGATCTTAGGGAAGGTTGTTTGTTATATGATCTATGTCATATGTGAATCCTAGTACCTCATATCGATCTGTGTGCAAGTTAGAAGATTTGGTTGATTAATTTTTTGTTTATTAGTGCAAGAAGGCCGAATTGGTGAATGAAGCATGTTGTGGATATTTGAGGATGAGCATTTTGATTTGGGTCCTCACTATGTTGTGGCCAACTTTGGTGGGTACGCATTGAAATTTAATTATGATTTGAGCCGACAGTTTGTAAATATTTCATATTTTATTGGAGCTGACATGTAGCGATTAAATCTTTAGTAGCAAATATATATAAGTGATCGATTATATCATTTTGATGTATGTACGAAGTGTGTGTTGCAAATATCAAAAGGATTGAAGAGTGATTATGCATAGTTTCACTTGTGCATTAAGGATTTTGTGATGCGAGTTAAAGTAGAACAAAGCAGAAGAGAAAAATTAGTCAGAAGGTCAAGAAATCGATTGATGAGCCTAACCGAAACTGTAATTAGGCATTTGTAGATGCTACTTTCTCAGTTCAAACCTTTGCATCTAATCCAGATATTTTGTAAGGAAGTGAACCTTTCTGTTTTTGAGTAGTGAACTCTAGGCAGTGTGCTTGAATGCAAGTGCATTCCCATTTTGTAAACATCGCGGTATACTGAGATAATATTATTGGATTGACCTCCACGGTTGTTTTCCTAATAGGGTTTCCGCGTAAAATCCTTGTGTTATGAAAGTGTTTTGGTTATTTTCTTATGTTCATGCATCTTATTTTGATTTGAATGCTATAGGTACCTTAAAAATCAAATTAATAAAGCTAAAAATTGCAGAACACTGATTCACCCCCGCCCCTCTCAATGTTCCTTGATTCCAACAATTGGCATCAAAGCTTAGTTCCTCGGAAGAAGTTTAATAGCTTGGGAAAGGTTCAGGAAAGTGTGTCAATGGATTCAAGCAATCTTCAACAATAAATTTTGGTGGCCCTAGATGATCTTGATCAGTCAAAATATGAAGTCCAAGAATTGCAGGAAAACCTCATGAATCTTTGAAATTCATTTAGTCATTGAAAGATAAAATCAATAGTCCAAGGAGAAGAGAAGAGGAACTCCTATAGTCCGTATTAAATGCAAAGGATTTAGAAAGAGAGTAAAAGCATTGAAGATGAACAACTGAGTCAAGCCTTAAAGGAAAAGACAAAAGAATGTGAAAAGCTTACTAGAGATAATGTTGTCCTAAAGCATGAGATGGAATCTTTTATGATGAGGATGACAAAGGAGATTGAAGACAAAAAGAAGAATGAAGAGAAGCTTGCTCAGTCCTTGAAGGATAAATCTGAAGAATACAGTTGAATCACTAATGGATTCAATGGGTTAGACTTGAATTGGAACAATCCAAAAATAATGAAGAGCTTGAAAAGCATATTGTGATCTGGAGATAGACTTGCTCTGCCAAAATGAATTCAAGGAGAAGTTCAAGATTAGCTCATCCAAGCTTGATGAACTGATTAAAAGTAAAAGGACTAAAGGTGACAAACGAGGTCTTGGTTATGAGGAAGGAAAAATTTCCAGATTTGGACAAAGGAGATTTAGGCAAGGAAATCAGATGAACAAAGCTGGAAGGTATCCGATAAGACAACCTAATGCTCAAAGATTCAATGGTTACTATTTTACCTATAATAAATTTAGTCATATGGCTTCTCAATGTAGAAGCATAATGAATTCAGTGTTCCATCATTTTCGATCCAATGTTTCGAATTGCAATAAGTTTGGTCATAAGTCAAATGAATGCATAAATATGATGAACAACTTTATAGAGATGTCCGGATGTTATACATGCAATAGATTTGGTTGTATTGCTAACTAGTGTAGATCAAAGAGAATATCCCGATGGAACAACTAGTGCGGACAAGGAAATGTGGTGTGCTACAATTTACTGGCTAATAGACATCCAAATTTGGACCCACTTAATTTATCAAATTTATGCTTTACATTCAAAGCGTATCCTCTGTCGAGTTAATTAGAAGTAATATTACTATTATTTAATTAATATCTTTAGTCTGCTAAATCCTAAGATTATTTAATTAATAATTAAATACCTTACCCTCGTAATCCTCTTTTCATCAAATAAATTAAATAAATGTGCATTTATTTAATTCCTCACATCATCATTTCATCTCATCCTAATCCATCTCTAATTTCTTCATTAAGGATGTGCACATGCCTAATCATTGATTAGGATGTGTCACATCCTCCAACTTTTGCAAGTTGGCTTTTAATCCTAATTAGCCCCTAATTATCCTCTAATTACTAATTAATTAAGCCTAATCATTCTCCAAAGAATTTTTAATTCCTTTTTATTCTTCCTAGATTCCCCTCCTTTATATGTGAATTTTTAATTCACATTCCATTCTTCCAAAGCTTCTAGAACCTTGGACTTGTCACAATCTCCACATGTGACCAAGTCCCACCTTTTTGGAGCCCACCTTTTATCCTCTAGATCATCCTAGGAATGTGAATTTTTAATTCACATTTATCCTCCTAACCACCTTTCCTTTTCCCATGTAGATTTTTGAGGAATTCCAAAATTCCTCAAATGTCCCTTCAAAACTCCCACTTGGGGACAGGAATCCCTTTTAAAGGAAATATCCTGCTCCCAAGGTTGCATCCTTTCTCCACCTCATGTACCTTCTTGACACTTCACCACCACCTCATATCCCCTTGTCCACTTCTCCCTCCACATGTCAAGATGTGAGGGCTTGTGGGTTCTCAACCCACCATAGCCCTTCATCTTGGCCTTGTTGGAGCAATCTTGACAGTTGAATTCTCTAGAGAATTCAAATTCTCCTATAAATACCCCCTCCTCAAGGGCATTTTCAACACTATATTTTCATAACTATATGCTGCCCATTTGAATCCTCAATCTTTTACCATCATTTAGCCATCTCTTCAATCATCTTGCACATTGAATCTTGCATTTTAGTCACTCAAACAACCATCTAAGGAGCACACAAACCATTACAAGCAAGGGCCAATCAAGGAGAAATCAACAGCAAGGAAGGTGAAATCGTTTGTGTCTTATTTTGTGCATTTTCCTTATTGTTTATCACTCTTTTGGCTAATCTTGAGGTGTCCTTGGTATTTTGTCATTCACATTTCTTAGTCATTTCACACATTTAGAGTGGGATAGATATCAAGGTATACAACAACAAATCCGGTCAAATTGCTAGATTTTGCAGAAACAAAAAGGGTCTGGTAAATCAAGGGAAAAACATGCAAAAGAATGAAAAGGGGAAAGGAAAAGTCACTACATATGAGATTAGGAAGAAAATGAAGAAGACATGGGTGAAGAAGAGTCCCTCTATTGTGGGAAATGATTCCACACCAGATCCTGGATTTGGTAATTCCTCCGGGAATTAGTTTTGGGCCTCTTGCCTAGGGGGAACTATCAAGAAAATCCTTCAAACCCCCTACCAGTAATTGACACTGGGATGTGGATGAGTGCAGTGATTGCATTTATGATCTACATATGTTGTTGAAATAGTTGGAGAGAGTATTTATGCAGAATTGAAGGTCCACAGAAGAATTATCCTTCACAGAGTATGGAAACAGGGTATTCAGATGGGTTAGGGCAAAAGCATTTATTGTGATAAAAAGTTAGGTGTGCGAATGAGAAAAGGTCATTTGTATCCCTCATTTGTCATTTTGAGGAGAAGAAGTTTGAAGAGCTCTGAAGTGAACATTGGAAAAATTTGGTGAAGATTCAAGTGTGAAGGCAATTCAGTGATCAAACCCTAATATGACGAAAAGGTATTTATCGGGAAAACTTGTGAACTTGTGAATTTGTGAAAATGGCTACTCCATTGGTAGTTGATTTCAAGGATAGACCTCGTCCAAAATTCAAGTGGCATCCCTTTGAGTTTGTTGAGACTGAGCCCTTAGGTGCATTTTCGTCTGTTTCGTACGACGTCGGGCATATTGAAGACATTAGGGAATACATTCATGCAAATATTGAGGAGTTGGGAAGCTTCCAGTTGTTGAATTTGTATACAAACCATATGGTTGGAGAAGATTTCAAGGTAAAGCCTGAATTCAAAACCCTAGAGGAGAAGAAATTCATGCAGATTGTAAAATTTCTTGTGTTTGAAGAAAACGAGTGGGTCTGGTATATTTTGAGCCGAGTTCATGCTGAATTTATGTGGTTGAGTCAACCTTTCAAGATTACAAAAGAATCCATAAGCACTGTTACAGGTTTAAATTCCTCAGGTGGGTTGCTGATCTTGAAGTTTTTGAAGAATCAGATAGTTATTGATGCAATCGATTTGGTGTTTGATAAAAGAGATATGACAATTGATGATATCATTGATTTGGATGTAAAATTTTCCTCGATGGTCATTGGTTACAAGATCTATCATTCTAGTCGAGATAATTTTGTATTTGGTACAACTATCTATGTAGCATATCAGATGGTGAAGGAGAATGCAGAGTATGACCTATGTGAGTTACTTTGAAGTCAGCTTATGGAGAATCTTGGTAAGATTAAGAAAGATAAGAAGAATTCCTTTAAGTATGGTAATTTGTTGTTGTGTTTGTTCTTTTATTTCATGAATGAAATTCTGGAAGTTGGAAAAGTGCATTGACAAGGTGATAAGCTTGTAGCTGTTTAGATTAGAGACATGTTATACAACATTGGTGATAGTAAGACAAGAAAAACTGTTATCTAGGGATATTTCAAGAGTTTTCAGAGTGAGATGCAAGCAAGAGAAATAATTCCTACTTCTATTGTGGAGAAGTATAAGGACACAATCTTTTTTATGGAATTGAAATTTATCAATGCTTGATGGAAGTTGTAGATCCTAGAACGTTCTGGATTATGCCAATGGGCTATGAAGTTGAGGAGAACATCTTGGAACTATATGTACAACATTTGTCGAGTAAGCCTCTGGATCAGATTGAAGACAGGTTTTGAACCTATGCAGAAAAAGATATGCAAATGCATGAACAATTGAAGAAACCAACGATAGCCTGGAGAGTAAGGAAGTTGAAGCCTTTGTAGAGAGCATGGTTATATCTTTAGAAGCTATGAGAGAAGCTAGAAGAAAGAGAGAACAAGCTAAAGCAGAAAAAGAGCTATCTAGAACTGAACCTGCTAGTCCAGCAACATCCTCTACCCAAACTAGATCCACAAGGAGCTTTGCACCCTATCTAGTCTGTACCAAGAAATGCCAAGGGTACAATCTCTTATGTGCTGTGAGTCATAGTATCTTGGAGAGGTCAGAAGGGTTGGGACACAAGTTTGAACCCGTTGAAGACCAATTTTGTAGATATTTTCAAATTTGTGTAAGTTGTAGAGACAAGTTTGTACATATGCAATTTAAAGTTTTTGTTTGATCTTTGGTATGTAGATTCCTACCTTTTCCATTGATGTCAAAAGGGGAGAGTAGAACAATGAAAAATTTATATTCATCTCTAGTGGAGTTGTAATTTTGAGTTGTGATTGAAGATATTTTTGAAGTTTTGGAATTGAGTAGTGTATTCATGTTTGAGTACATTAGTCATACTTAATTCATTTTCACTAGTGTTTCCATCAATGTAAAAGGAGGATTTTGGAAAAAGGAGCCACTATGAAATGCTTTTTCTAGTGTCATTTATGGAAACGCTAGTGTAAATTTTGAATCCTTGCGTCGGCATTTGGATCATGCGGAGCATACAGTTGAAGACATTCAAGCTAGAGAGCGAGCATCTTCTTGATTTGTGCTCATCGACTCATATGCAAATTTTTTGTTATCCTTTTAAGTTGTGGATCTCAGGGAAGGTTGTTTGGTATATGATCTATGTTATCTATGAATCTCAATGCCTCATATCAATCTATGTGCAAGTTAGAAGATTTGGTTGATTATTTTTTTGTTTATCACTGTAAGAAGGCCGACTTGGTGAATGAAGCATGTTGTGGATATTAGGAGTAATTGTTTAAGTGTTTTGTGTTCAAGCTTGTTTGGTTTATCGCACTATTTTTGTAGTTTGACTTTGGTGGGTGTGCATTGAAAATTAATTATGATTTGAGCTGACAGTTTGTAAATATTTCATATTTTATTAGAGCCAACATGTAGCGATTAAATCCTTAGTAGCAAATATATATAAGTGATGATTCTATCGTGTATGCGAAGTGTGTGTAAGGAATTATTATTTAGAATATCGGAAAGGATTGAAGAAGCGGTGCAGTTTCACTTGTGCATTAAGTTTCGAGTACAAGATTTAAAAGTAGAACATGGCGAGAGGAGAATCAATCAGGTCAAGAAATCGTTAAGTGAGCCTAGCCCCATTTATGTCAGCATTTGTAGATGCTACTTTCTGATTCAAACCTTTGGATCTAATCCATCTTTTGTAAGGCGACGCTTCTGTTTTAGTTCAATGAGCTCTAGCCAGTGTGCCTAAATGCAAGTGCATTCCCATTTTGTAAACATATTTTTGAGTATACTTAGATAATATTGTGCATTGACCTCCACCATGGTTTTTCCCCTAACAGGGTTTCCACGTAAAAATCCTTATGTTATGGTGTTGTGGTAATTTGTTTTATGTTCATGCATCTTTATTTTGGTTGAATGTTATTAGTACCTTAAAGATCAAATTAATAAAGATAAAAATTGCAGAACACTGATTCACCCCCCCTCTTAGTGTTCCTTGATTCCAACGGTATTCAGCCCGATACAGCCTCAGTTGACTCATTTCCGGCGGATTCAGGATGAGATGGTGTTTGAGAGATAAGGCACAGTTGTATTAACTCTTGTGGTCGGCTCCACTTAGGATCAGTATAGGAAGGGAATGGACAGACTACCACCCCAGGAAGAAGAGCATGATGCATGTCTCTGGGCCGAGGCAACCCGACCCCCAACTCGACAATTATGACATCCTCCACTCCCTCTAGTAAATTAGCCATCACCAGTTTGCACGCCATCAAGAGCATTACCACCTTAGGGACTTCTAGGTCCAGTAACGCAGCCACAAACCTAGTAGCAATGTCTGCATTTGTCTGGTAGTGCTCAGCCAAATTCATATATTCCTCCCCCATAAGCAACTGAACCGCCTTGAAGACCAGAGGATCCCAGTCCTTAAACACCGACTTCAACCTCCCATAACAAATTTTTCCAAAGAAGGCCCAAAGCTTCTGTGAAGCCTTGAGACCGACCAACGTCTCCATTTTCTCTACTATTCAAATGTACACCAAAATAAAAAAGAGGCTAGAGATATAAAGGCTCGGGCCACCCACAAAGCATGTGAGGAAGTCGTCAAATCATCATTGTATCCTTGTGCCTTAAATCCTCCCATTAGTGGCGTCCTTTCCATAGCTCTCCGCACACCTCCCATCGTCAAAGCCACCACCTTCTGTAGACAATGTGACAACTAAGTACTCTCAGGTGGTGTCCACCAAATGCACCACCCATCACCTGTAACCTATATTAAATGTCATCCTACTTCCAAGCCCCTCGATCACACCAACTAGGCATCATACTGTCCCAATCCTGCCACTTGGAAAATATCGCAACCAAAGCCACCCACCTAGCAGACGTGGGACAACCCAGTACCACAACCTCCACCACCCTCCCTATATCTGATCCTAGTCCTCAAGACCCTGTCTGCTCCTTCATTTTCCAAACTGTCCACCAACCCATTAGCCTCCCTATATATATGCTTCATAGTGTATTCTGACAATTCATTCACTAAATTGCTAGCGACCTCCAAAAGAGCCTGTAGCTTCCAATTCACCATTCTTCCTAGCTATAGAGCTTGGATTGCAATCATTGAGTCACCCTCAATTTCAACTCTTCTTACATTCAACTTTCTACACAACTTTAGACCACATATTAATATTAATTCCCTTAGCTCAGCCTCCGAGTTTTTCCCCATCGGAAGTGGAGAGGCCTTTTTTGCCACCACATCCCCTAGATCGTTTCTGATGCAACACCCTAACCCAGAGGCACCCGAGTTTCCTCGGGAAGCACCATCAAAATTTATTTTGTGCCAACCTTTTTTGGCAGGGTCCATTTTGCCTCGCTCTGATCTTTTGCATTCCCTTTCGAATTACACACTCCAGGCTTAGGGATTCCCAATCCAAACCAACTGAATCTCATCTTAGCATTCCAATCTGAAAACCTCTAGTCCTTCAAGTCTTTTCCCAACACTTTTTTGTTCATGACTTCTACAATTGTAGCTCCCAACCTATTGATGAACGTTGGAAATTCTCTAGTACAATTTGTGAACAACCTTATGTTATGCTCCTTCCATAACTCCCAGATGACAAAAGAAGGATTGACCACCCATAATTCATGGTAGAGAAAATCCTTCTTTAGTATCGGCCATGCTACAAAGAGTGCTCTTATATCATTTGGAAGTGCTCCATTCCATCCAAGCCTAGCACAAAGCCATTTCGAACAAGCTTGTATGAACTGACAGCCAACTAGAAGGTGATTTGTATCTTCTTCCTCCCTTTTTACACATTACACATCTCGAAGGACCCGCATACCCCAGTCTTTTGAATTTGTCTGTTGTCAACATTTTCCTCTTTATGGCTGCCCACACAAAGGACCCATCCTTAGGAGGACACACACGATCCCAACAAAGGTGCAATGGCAATGTGGATGGAATTTCTTCTACGACCATAGCCATGTAACCATATTCACCTGATAATTGACCTGAGGTAGAGCCAACCCATATCAACCTATCTTTCCCTTCCCTGTACAATACATGCCTAGTTTTCAATTCCTTCCTCAATGACTCCTCTTCCTCCTGAGGTAATAGGCTAGGCATTAGACATTTCTAGACGAGCTCCTTCACTCCATCCACCATTGATTCCTCTAGGTAATCTCGAACATGCCTCCCCAGGCTTGAGTTAAGATGTATTTTTTCTGCCCTAGCCCCAAACAACTGTCTAAGCTCAAAAGGCCACTCCATGAATCCTCCCAGAATCTTGTTGATCTCCCATCCTGAACATCCCAAGTTAGATTTTCCAGGATGACCGGCCGATAGGCTTTCATGAAGTTCCACACCCTTGAACCGTTCGACAGATTAGCAGTGGTCAATATGCTATTCATATTGTCCTCCTCCAAGTATTTTCACTGAAGTATTCTTGTCCACTTTGCCTAATTGCAAGTGTACATTTTCCAAACCGGCTTGGCACCTAGGGCCATATTTTGTTTTGCTAGATCTCAAAGCCCCATGCCACCTGCAACTTTCACCTTGCAAATTGATTCCCATGAGATCAATGGGAATTTCTTTTGATTTAACGTGCCTTGCTAGAAGAAACGCCTCATACTCTAATTCAACTAGGATGATTTGCAACTTGGGAGTGCAAGGCACAATAAGAGATAGATCGAGAGGGCCGAGATCATAGCTTTCAACATGACAACTCTGTTTGCCCAAGATAACCATTTGGGTGATCCCACAATACTAGTTTACAATTTTTGGCCAAACTGGACACTGAACTATTTTTTTTAACTAAATCTTCACTTTCAGGCACCTATATTGGCTAAACCGTGAGGAATTTGAAGATGATGCAAACTAGTGATTTGTGAAATTTTGTCTGTAAATTCTAAATATATTTTTTTCAAAATTTTTGGAATCAAATTGCACTCTTTTTTCCATCTCCTTCGAAAACTAGTTTTTTTCAGTAAACACCATTTTTAAGGAATGACGCTCACCATATAACACATAACTTTTTTTCCATGAAGGATAAAATTCTATTTTTTTTGAATTTGGATTTGTAAGTATGATATCTAGTGCTTCCAATTGGTTCCATAGTGTTTTATTGAGTATTTTTTCCTTAATCAAGTAATTTCAAAGTCAAACCAATTACAATTCGGACATAATGGTGTATAACACAACCTTTTTTTTGTATGTATTGAAATTCAATTTTGTTGGATCAGGACTTAAATCTCCCCGGTGCACTCATATTTTTTAAAATATTTTTTGATAATCTTCTATTTTTCCACATGTGTAAAACATAGAGCTTGATTTTCAGTGAAAAACCTACATTCACAAGAAATAAAAAATAAATATAGTAATAAAATTAAATTTATTTAAAATTATACTTTTTGGGAAGCTTATAATAAGGACTACATACTTACAAAAAAAAATTAAATGAATTCATTTGATCCCCCAAAAGGTAAATCAAACGTGGTTTTTTATCAACATTTTGATAGGTGTAAAAGAGACTCAGTTATAGGTATAGTTTAAAACTAGTAGGGTTCTATCCAAGGGGGTTTGATCTAAGGTAGTTTGATCAAACCCTCTTCAATTAGAATGCTTTAAATGGAAATTTTTAAGGCTTAAATCATTACATTTTCTAAAAAATATGTGATTTCAACAAAAATCAGAATCTCCCAGAAATTGTAAACCAGCTTTGTGGAATCACCCATTTGTTCCCCCATGAAGATAGTCTGTTGTTTACTTTTTCTATCATTGGGTCCCACAACTTGCCTATTCTCATCCCTTTCTCCAAGGTAGCCCAAGATAAGTCAATAGTAGCTAACCAACTTTAAATTTCAGGATCTCCACCACCTGCAAGGACACCCTATGTTCTGTGTTAAAAAAGTAAATCGCTAACTTAGCTTCACTCACCTATTGACCCGAGGAAAGTGCATAATCATTGAGTAGAGCCTTCAGCGTTACTGTCTCACTCCTACAAAGGGTTCCAAAAC